>JABKBI010000014.1:360000-583884 GCA_014182565.1 Eucalyptus marginata | reverse complement strand
CGATTTGTTATGAGTAGTTGGGTGCCTATTATGAATTATACCGATTTGCGGTGGAATCTGAGGCCAAGGTAAGTCCTCTGACCTGTGCGTGTTTAGGAAGCCCATAGTGTATTGGCTTACTAATCGAGTCTTAGGGAGTAGAACTCGCCGAGACGTGGTCTCTCACGGTTATTGAATAACCATTTCGGGACACCCCGAGGAGGAGCTGAGGAGGAGGAACATGAGGAGGAGAAAGATTTTTGAAGTAGAAGACGATCCAGATAGGGATCTTGTGTACGACTCGGATGTGGATTGAGATCCCATTCCTTTTGTGAACCCTGTCTTAGTATAGATAGGTGTGAGACCTTTATGTTGTAAATAAAAGTGTGGTTGTGAATTTCAATATGAAAAATATGGCCTGCTTTTCTATCCCATTGTTTTATTGTCTGGGGATTCTTAACAACTTCCGTATGCGCATAATTAATTGAAAGGGTCGGCGATACATAGTCCTGGGATATCGCACGTTATTAATCGACCAAGGTGAGGGATGGGTGCGTGCCCGAGGATCGGGGCGTGACATCCCCTTTTGGTGGTATCAGAGCGAAGTTCAAGATTGGAGTGATAAGGAGCGTTGACCATGGGGTAGTTGGTAGGAAAGGCCTTTGAATTCATGCTGGTGCATGTCTGTGTTAGCTGAGTGCTAAAATTGTTTGATGTTTGAATCGCTGTGTTTCTAATTCGGTGTTGAATTGGAAGCAGGTGTCTGTTGTTTAAAGTGACACTATGAGCGATCAGGAGCCGAGGACTCCTGCCCAAAGGACCAGTAGGGCCGTGACTCGGGGTAGAGCGCCAACTAGAGTCGGTACCAGGAGGCCGTGGTCGAGCGCCAAAGACAGTTAGCGCGAGTGGAATGGTTCCACCGTGGAAGATGCTAGGGTAGCACCACCTCCCGTTGTGGATGCCGGCAGTAGCCCCAGTGATCCCGTGATAGATGGGATCATGTGAATTTTGGAAGTCATGGGAAATCGCATAGATCAACAAGCGCAACCAAGCCGCCGCCGCTAGCACTGCCGGTACCGCCGTCGCCCGCCTGGAGTGCTACCAGAGTTGTGGCCGCCGGAGGCCAATCCACCGCTAGTGGAACAGTTTCTCTAAAGTTAAAACCACCAAAGTTTATTGGTACCGGAAATCCAGGTCGCGTCTCTATGGATTCAGGATCTAGAGAAAGCATTCACACTTCTAAGGTGCACTGATGAGGAGAAGGTGGCACTAGCTGTGTACCAACTCCAGGGTAATGCAAATATCTAGTGGGGAGCCGCCAAGGATACAGTGTTCCCTAAGTGTGGTCCGTGCATGGGACACTTTCCTCGGAGCCTTTAATGACCAGTATTTTTCGAGTACCGCTCGGGAACAAAAGATAGAGGAGTTCCATCGTCTCTGCCGAGGAGTATGACAGGTTGACCAATATGGGGTCAAGTTTGCAGAGCTGTCCCAGTATGCTTCTAAATCGATAGAAGACCCTGAAGAGAAAGCCCAGAAATTCAGAAGTGGTCTTCGTACTGAGTTGAAGCAACCCTTACTGCCATTGGATTTGACGACCTATTGAGAAGTCTATCGTTGAGCTCAGATGATAGAGCGAGGATTGAATGAACAAGCTGCCTTATCAGGGTCAAGGTTTGGTGTTAACCGGGGAGCGATCAAGCAAGGGAAAAGGCCGATGTCAGGGAACAGATTTCAAGGCCCGCCTAGCAAGAAGGGTGAATTCAATAGGTCAGGGCCTAATAGATTTGAACCATGCCGCTTTTGTGGGAGAAGACACGGTCGCACCGTGCCCGGCCTAGGGACGGGGTGTGTTTTGAATGTGGCCAACCGGGCCACATAGCCAGATATTGTCCAAGGAAACCAAGAGAGCAACCTCGCCTACCGCCACCACCGAGAGGGACAGATAAGAGGGTATGCCTCTCGAACGTGCGACAAGGGAGGACAGCGAGAGACCTCCGGTTCGGGCACCGTGTACGCATTACCCAAGGTCGGTCGAGCGAGAAATCGCGCCGACGTGATAATGTATGGTTTCACTCAACGACCAACCCGCTTATGCTTTGTTTGATCCGGGAGCAACCCACTCATTTATTGCCGAGCAAGTATATTAAGTTGATAGGAGTCGGTCCTATATTTTTGGAATCGACAATGTGCATATCTACACCCTTGAAAGATAAAGTTATTGCTCGCTTTGGGTTGTCCTGGTGCAAGTTAGTGATTGGTGAGCGAGTGGGGAAGATAGATCTTTTAGTCCTAGCCATGTATGACTTCGATTTAATAATTGGCATGGACCGGCTCACCAAACAAAGAGCTAAAATGGACTGTTATCGTAAAGCGATTCGCCTTTGACCCGTTAGGGGGTGAGAGCTTCGAGTTTGTAGGAAGTCGAGGAGGACCCTCGATTGTCCTAATCTCGTCGCAAGAGACATCTCGTTTGTTAGACGAGGGTTGTCAAGGGTACCTGGCAACTGTCGTGGATACGACAGTTGAAGAATTGAAAATAGAAGACATTTCAGTGGTACAGGAATTTCCAGATGTCTTTCCAAAAGAATTGTCAGGATTACCGCCAGAAAGGGAGATTGAGTTTGTAATTGAATTAGCACCAAGCACAGAGCCGATCTCGAAGGCACCGTACAGGATGGCATTATCAGAATTGAAAGAACTAAAGGTGCAGATGCAAGAATTACTAGACAAAGATTTATTCGTCCTAGTGCATCTCCGTGGGGAGCACCAGTTCTGTTTGTAAAGAAGAAAGATGGTTCGTTACGTCTGTGCATCGACTACCGACAGCTCAACCAGGTAACCATTAAGAACAAGTATCCCCTCCCAAGGATAGATGATCTGTTCGATCAAGCAAAGGAGCGTCAATATTCTCGAAGATTGACTTAAGGACGGGATATCATCAGTTGAGAATTAAGAAAGAGGACATTCCAAAGTCTGCATTTCGTACTCGGTATGGTCACTATGAGTTCACAGTAATGCCCTTCGGGTTGACGAATGCCCCATCTGCTTTTATGGATATGATGAACCGGATATTCAAGGAATATTTAGACCAATTTGTGATCGTGTTCATTGATGATATCTTGGTCTATTCAAGAAGTGATGAAGAGCATGAGAATCACTTGAGATTAGTGCTCCGACTTTAAGGACGCATCGCTTGTATGCTAAGTTTAGCGAATGCGAGTTTTGGTTGACTCGTGTTGCGTTCTTAGGTCATGTGATTTCCGGGAGAAGGAATCTCCGTCGACCCGAGCAAGATAGAAGCCGTGATCAATTGGCAAAGACCGACTACAAGGACAGAGATCGAAGTTTTCTGGGTTTGGTGTTATTACGTACGGTTTGTGGAAGGCTTCTCGCAAGATTAGCACGCCTCTAACTAAGCTCACGAAGAAAGAAGAGAAATTTGTATGGTCGACAAGTGCGAGCGTAGTTTTCAAGAGCCGAAGGAAAAGCCGACTACCGCACCTCGTGCCGACAATTCCATCTCGGTCCCGGGAGGATTCGAGATCTACAAAGGATGCGTCTTTTAGAGGGTTGGGTTGCGTGTTGATGCAACATGGTAGGGTTGTTGCATACGCCTCCCGTCGCTGAGACCGCATGAATTGAATTATCCGACGCATGACTTAGAGCTCGTGCTATTATCTTTGCCCCGAAGATTTGGAGACATTATTTGTGTGGTGAGAAATTTCAGATCTTCACGGACCATCAGAGTCTCAAGTACTTGTTTTCTCAGAAGGAGTTGAACATGAGACAGCGCCGATGGATGGAATTATTGAAAGACTATGATTGTGATATCCTATATCACCCGGGAAAGGCGAACAAGGTCGCCGATGCTTTGAGTCGGAAGTCTTCAGTAGCACATATCTTAATTAAAGAATGGAATTTAGTCGAGAGAGCTCGGGATTCAGAATTCAAATTTGAGGTAGGCCACCTTTCAAGTTTTATGGCCACCCTCAGAATTGAACCGGATGTCCAGGTCAAAATCAAACAACTCCAACCGACATCCCGATGTACGTAAGATTCTTCAGAGGGACACAGAGAAAAGAAAGGCTGATTTTCAGATTTCTGATGACGGAATTTTAAGGTTCTAAGGACGTTGGGTTGTACCTGATGATGTAGAGCTAAGAGAAGATATTTTATCTGAAGCACATCGTAGCAGTTATAGCGTTCACCCTGGAAGCACCAAGATGTATCGAATCAACACACTATTGGTGGTCAGGTATGAAGGCGGATGTCGCCAAGCATGTCGCCAAGTGTCTAACGTGTCAGCAAGTAAAGGCCCAACATTGCAAGCCGGGAGGACTTCTGCAACCTCTTCCGATCCCAGAATGGAAATGGGAGCATATCACGATGGACTTCATGACTGGACTACCGAGAAGTCAAAGAGGAAGTGATTCAATTTGGGTGGTAGTCGACAGACTGACAAAGTTGGCTCACTTCATTGCAGTTCGAAAAGACCTCGATCTTGATAGGCACGCAGACCTGTACGTGCGTCAGGTAGTTTGAATGCATGGAGTGCCAATTACGATAACCTCAGACAGAGACCTGAGGTTTACTGCAGCCTTTTGGAAAAGCTTGCAGAGTGCTCTTGGTACAAAGCTTCAGTACAGTACGGCGTATCATCCTCAGACGGATGGCCAGTCTGAGAGGACAATTCAGACCCTCGAGGACATGTTGAGAGCTTGTGTAATAGACTTCAAGGGAAGTTGGGAAGATCAGCTTCACCTGGTAGAATTCGCCTACAACAACAGTTATCAGCAGAGCATTCAGATGGCTTCATTCGAAGCATTGTATGGCAGAGCATGCAGAACACCAGTGTGTTGGAATGAAGTCGGGGAAAGGAAGATCACAGGTCCAGAGTTAGTTCAGCAGTCAGTGGATGCCGTGGCAGTGATCAGAAACGGATTAAAGACCGCGCAGAGTAGACAGAAAAGTTACGCAGACAAGCGCCGGAGACCTTTGGAATTCCAAGTTGGTGAGCACGTTTTCCTAAAGGTGTCACCAATGAGAGGAACTTCGCGCTTTGGCAAGAAAGGCAAACTGAGTCCGAGGTACGTGGGTCCATTTGAGATTCTTGAGAGAATCGGGACCTTAGCGTATCGTCTTGCATTGCCGCCGAGGTTGGCACAAGTGCATGACGTCTTCCACGTGTCGATGTTGAGGAAGTACGAGCCTGACCCGACACACGTGCTCAATTTTGAGGAATTGGACGTGGATGACAGAGTGTCATATGTGGAGAGACCGGTCCAGATTGTAGACAGAAAGGAGCAAGTGCTGCGTACAAAGAGCATTCCGTTGGTCAAAGTGGTCTGGCAACACCACGGTACAGAAGGAGCAACTTGGGAGACTGAAGAGTCAATGAGAGAATTGTACCCCCACCTATTTGCTTAAGTTGTAAGGTTTAAATTTCGGGACGAAAGTTTTATAAGAGGGAAGAGTTGTGACATCCCGAATTTTCGGTTCTTTTCCTTCGATTGAATCGGGCGTTTCATTGACGTGTTTATAGGGCTATTCTCGGAACCGATCATTCTTGAGATAACTAGACTATCTGGGGAAATTATTAAGAATTTTAAGGCAATAGACTTGAGAATTCAACCAGGAATCGGCTTCTCGACCGTGTCCATCTTTAGAGGCCATCTCGGCACAGTTAAAAATCGATTTGAAATCAGAGATAGACTTGATCGACTGAGATGTGTGGCTAATCGTGGGTGACACCACTAAATTAGAAAATTCTCGTCGACCGGCTCTAGACTGATTTTCTTATTGTTTTGGTACCCTGTGTCCGTATTTGAATCCTCGAGATTTTCACGACAATCGAGAGTCGCCAATGAGTCGAGTGGGTTCATAGTGGCTCGAAGAAAATCGACCACGAGTCAATTGCACTTAAAAATATCTGAAAGTTACTCGGTAGCCTAGGTCACGCTAAAAACGCGTCGAATTGAAATTAACCGCCAATTCGAGTCCGATTTCAGAAATTGAAGTTTCGGCCATGTCACAATTAATTTTAGGAGTGTCGACTCAGTCTCAGAAGATTTTTTGGAGATCCCGAGATTTTTACGGAAAATCGGTTCGGACGCCGCGGAAAATCAAAAAAATTCAGATCGGCCGAATTGAAGAGAATTTCGACTTTCAAACTGAGCTATAAGGCAAAGGGGACCTATAGAAATTATGCAGACTTTTTTCTACATCAAATTAGACGTCAAAATTTGGGAAATTGTCGAAGAAATAGATGTCCCGAAAAATTGTGAAATTCGGATCTATAAGAAGACAGCATTTTTGGGCTTCAAAATTTGGGTTTATTGTGAAAATAATGCAAGAAAGAATTGAGAGACATTGAGATAAGTTTGAGGGTTAATTGGGGGACCAAGCATTCAATGCATTGGCTAAGTATTGGACTTTTTGTCTCTCTCTCTCTCTCTTCTCAAGCCAGCTAGCTCGCCGACTTCATCTTCACGGTTCCTCTTCATTTTTATCACTTTGGTCTCAACTTCTGTTTTTCTTTTATTCGGTCGAAGTTCACGACTTCAAACCCCTGGCGCAAGCAGCTGCTTCTCCATCTCTGCCTCGAAGACCAAGTTGTTGCGCGTCCTCCACCAGTTGGTCTTTGTTTTGCTCGGTCAACTTCAATCAGCGAAAAACCGAAGCTAGCTGCAGTCGTCCCACACGATCCAACCTCCACCGAATTCAACCCCTGCTCTATTTTCTTTTGTTTTGTTGTTTCCCCACCGATTGGCCACGCACGCCCATCCCCACTGAGTTTGTTCCCCATAAGTCAAAGTCTTCCTCTCCATTTCATGTTATTGACTGAAGAAGCCCCAAATTCCACCGAGCTGCCACGTTCGTTCCTCATGAAATTTCTGAGTGAAGCCAACAATCGTTGACCACAGAAATTCCACCGTCTGCCAGGCGTCCCCCACGGTCAGCAATTGAGCCAGCAAATTCGTCTCCGGCATCTCGTATTTCCACGGAACAGCACCGTTCGAAGACCACCTGCCAGCTGCTTCCTCGTCCGTTGATCTTCGTGAAGCGGGCTCAACATCTTCCAGAATTCCAGCGCCCGCATGCCCCGATCCAGCTGCCAGCGTCTTCAGTCTCCTCAGCGAACGAATTCCAGCCCAGTTGCTCGTACATTTCGGCCCACCAACAACTTAGTTGAATTCAACGATTTGGCCAGCAATTTCAATCTTCAAGCCCGCAGGATTGTGGGACCATCTTCATCAACAATTCGGGCCTTTTTGCAGCCAAGCCCGTCCATTGCCACCTCAAGCCCAACAAAGTTAGAGGCCTGCGGGGATAGCCCATTCAAGGCCCGTTCAATCAAGTGAAGCTCAGTCCGAAGCAAGAACAAATTTAGGTGGGCTGAGATTTGTTGGGCCCAAGTCTAAGGCCCGGCCCAAGCCCGCCGGTGTCGCCGAAAGTCCAATTTCGGCCGCCGTCGCGTCGCCGTTACGGTGATTCGGTCTCCGCTTTTGCCAAGTGAGTTTTACTCACTAATGCTTTCTTAGTTTGTTAATTATACTTAGGGTTGGTTAGATTTAATTAAATACAGTTAGGTGGTTAGATTAATTTAGATAAATTAAATTAGAGACTTAATTATGCTTGTTATGTGGTTAGAAATAGACATTAGCAAGTAGACATGCCATGTTATTTATTGAACGAGTCTAGGTAATTTTCCAGGCTCGTCTCGGATTCCAATCAGGCATTATGGGCCTAAATTGGATTTTTAATAATTATTTATTTAATTTACGAAATTAATTATTTAATTATTTATTTTTCCGGAAATTCAACCGGGATGGCTGGTGACCGGAATTTCGTGCTGATTGTCGTGGTGCAGTCCGTTTATTTAATTGAGCTTCAATTTATATGGAATTGATTTAAATTGTGAATTTTAGGACATGTTCCTAATTGGTTGATTTCAATTATGTGATGGGAAATGTTTGGGTACCGATGGTCAGTATTGATGGTGGAGTGGTGAATCAGTGTGGCATCTAAAAGGCACGTGGGGACCGGTGACTTGATGCATCACTTTGGTGAACGAGTGCCTTAGAGAATGCACGTGGCCCGGTATCGTAAAAGGGCACGTGGGCTCGGTGAATGATGCATCACTTTGGTGAACGAGTGCGCTTAGAGAATGCACGTGGGCCCTGGGAATTAAGTGAGGCATCTTGGAAGAGACACGTGGGCTCGGTGATTTGATGCATCACTTTGGTGAACTAGTGCCTTAGAGAATGCACGTGTGCTCTATGACATGTAATCGACTAGTTCGATTTGTTATGAGTAGTTGGGTGCCTATTATGAATTATACTGATTTGCAGGTGGAATCTGAGGCCAAGGTAAGTCCTCTGACTCGTGCGTGTTTAGGCAGCCCATAGTGTATTGGCTTACTAATCGAGTCTTAGGGAGTAGAACTTTCTGAGACGTGGTCTCATTGGTTATTGAATAACCATTTCAGGACCCTGAGGAGGAGTTGAGGAGGAGGAACTTGAGGAGGAGAAAGATTTTTGAAGCAGAAGACGATCTAGAGAGGGATCTTGTGTACGACTCGGATGTGGATTGAGATCCCATTCCTTTTGTGAACCCTGTCTTAGTATAGATAGGTGTGAGACCTTTATGCTGTAAATAAAAGTGTGGTTGTGAATTTCAATATGAAAAATGGCCTGCTTTTCTATCCCATTGTTTTATTGTCTGGGGATTCTTAACTACTTCCGCATGCGCATAATTAATTGAAAGGGTCGGCGATACATAGTCCTGGGATATCGCACGTTATTAATCGACCAAGGTGAGGGATGGGTGCGTGCCCGAGGATCGGAGCGTGACTATATATATATATATATATATATATATATTCCATTTTAATTACTTAATTATTTTATATTTTTTTGACCAAATATATATACATAAATGTTTATTTATAGTTATTTGACATTATTGACTAAATTTGTCTTTGAGGTATGTAATACAATTAACCCCCTACTTTTTTTTTTTTTCATTCTAATAATCAATTTACTTGCTTTCTCAACCAAAACAAAATGAACAAACGTAGAGGAATGAGAGAATCAATTGGAGATGTCCATAAGAACCAACAACTCATTTTAAGAGTATAATTAAGTCTCTCCTTAACCATTCCCATGATTAAATTAAATTGACATTGAAAAAAGATAAATCAAGCGATCAATGTTTTAACTTCTGTAGAGATTATGACTTTTAACGTGTAGTCTAATTCTCCACATGTTTCCGATATCAAAAACCTTAATAGGACCACACCATGACCTTCGAAGAAATTAAGTTTTCAGCTAATTATTGTCTATTCGTTTTGCTTTATAGTTTTCAATCCTTAATCAACTTCAATGGCTCGCAATTCAACCCGAATATATGACCGAACAAGCTTTATAGGGATTGAGGTCCAGTTCCATAGACCCACTTGGAGCTAAAGCGGACCGGTGGTCCGGTTAAAGAATTCATAAAACTAATGGCGGGTCTCGATTCCAACTTTTTAGAATCGGTCCCCTTAGTAGGTGGTTCCGATTCCAAGGCAAGAACCACACACCCGGACCATACTCACCCCTAAAAAAACTCAACATCGGAATCAAAAGTCAATCAATAAAAGTTTTGTCAGTTTTCAAAACCATTGAGGAGTTATTTACAACACATGTATCTCTAATATAAGAAAGAACAAAGAACAAAGAATAAACATTATTTTGAACAAACCGTCCGTCGTGTATAAATGGGATGTCTTCCGATAGTCATGAGCGTTTATTGGTTTTCTTTGTCTTAACCTATCGTTTTCTTGGACCACCCACGATGCGGTCTGCATGTTCGTTTAATGCCATGGAAAGGGACCAAAGCCTGCACTTGCAAAGCTAAAACTCTTTGCGCAAGACAATGTAGTATCGGGATAAGTGCGACTACTAAAAAAGCTTGTCGATTCTAAAAACAAACATCATATTTAAAATATTCACTTGCTATAAATTATTCTGATGCAACATTAACGAAAATTGAATTCTAAGTATAGAGAAAAAGGGTCCATGCACAGCAAACACTTTAATTGACGTACATAAAGAGCTTGTGATATCAATATTGTATAAGATAATTTTTCTTACATTTAACTTTTATATCAAAATTTAAAAATTTTAAAAGATTAATATATGGTTCTACATGCCTATATTTCTATAGTTTGAGAAGTTTCATGTTTTTTTTTTATACCAAATAGAAGTCGATTGTATACTTAAGTTTCGCCAAAATTGATCCCGTGACCATGTCTTTTATTGAAAGTTGTTCTTCGATTTTCATTAGAGAATATGGGTTTTATAGTGATTCCAAATAGAAAATATCATAGGTAAACAAGAAATGGCTACAAATTTTACTTCGAACAGAACTATACATACAAACGGTGTGGGGAATGTAATCGACGATAGAGTTTAGAAATACAATCACTTCCACAAAAACACATGTACACAATTTTGAAAGAAAAGGCAAAACATAAGTATAAGATCTTCGTAGTTAGACTTCTATTTAGCAAAAAAAACAAACTCTTCAATCTATACGATATAGACATGTAGAATCATATATAGTATTTATAGTTTTTTAAAACTTAACCTTTTAAAAGTTTTAAATTTTGAAAGAAAAGTTAAATGTAAGAAAATTATCTTATACACCCTTGATATTACAAGCTCTGTATGTATGTCAACTGAAGTGTTTGATGCGCGTGGATCGTTTCTTTCCTTTACTTAAAACTCAATTTCCTATTATTGTTGCATTAGGATAACATGTGGCAACTGAATTTATTATTTATTTTTTGAAAATCGTTGAAGAAAGTGGTCCGGTTTCCATGAAATATGAGTGGTCAAGAATGTTCCATTATTGGAAAAAAAAAAAGACATGCCGTTAGCAAAACATATTCCTTTCATAAATCATCATGAACTAACTCATAATCGAGTTGATAATAGAGAGGCAATTAAGATGTTATTTCTCGACGTTCATGATACGCCATGATCAATCGAGTTGGTAATTGTTCGGATATGAGCACAAATTATTGATTAGGATCATATAATTCACATTAGCATGATCTCTTTGCTCGCAAATTAAAAATGAAATAATATTGAAGAATTTGCGGTATTGCATGTGGATTCGATCTTTCAATAGTTGACTTTTGTTTGCTTTGCTTGTTGTTTTGGTGCGCGTTAGAATTTGTGGGCGGGGATGCCCTCATCGGATCTATTTATAGATACGCATGTTTAATGTTTGTATATTGTAAAGCAAACTCAAAAGCAACTTTCAATCTTGATTATTTCTCAAAAATTCCAAGAACATCTATGTTTCCTAGAGGATGGTAATAGTTGCGGTCTTGATAAAAGAGCGTGCAGAGTGTTCTTGCTAGACCTGTGTGATATATGCGAATAAACTGGTGAACTACTAATCAATGAATTATCAAAATAAAGAGTTTAAGTGTGACGCACCAGGGGCAATGTAACCATAGGACTCTGCAGTCGCTGACATGCACTCCAACCGTTCACCGTCTGCCAAGAACTTGGCCAACCCCGAGTCGGCGACTTTGCACCTCGTAGCTCAAGTTTAGCAGAATGTTGTTCGACCTCACATCTCGGTGAAGGATCAGCAGGCAACAGTCGTGGTGCAGGTAGCACAAGCCTTTGGCAGCTTCGACCGTGCATTCCAGGACGTCTTGGACCGAGAACTCGAGCTTCTGAAACGTTGTCATCTTCCGCGAGCTGGTCCTGGCCGAGATCCTCCCATGCTCCAACATCCCTGGGGTGGTCCCTGGAAGGTCTATGGCGTCGCCGGCCACCCTGCACACCCCCCCCCCTCGCCCCGAACACCGACCACTCCATAGAGTACATCCAGTGTGACATTTCGATGAGTCCAGCACCCTCGCCAAGATCTCCCCTCTCTCCGACGTCAGCCACGTATTCTAAGTAGAGGTGGCAAAATGGGTCTTAGACCCATATATGACCCATTTAAATCATAAATGAGTCATATATGGGTCACTTATTTTTTGAAGAAACTATTTAAATGGGTTTAACAATTAAAGACTTAAGATAGATGGTCTTAAGTGGGTCTTAAATGAGTTGGATTTAGAACCCATTTTCAACCAAAACCACACAATCTCTCTCTTCCCTCTTTAACTTTACAAATACATATATATATATATATATATATATATATAAATCGAAATTATAATTATTTTTTTATCTTAATTTTCTTTTCTTTTTTCTTTCCTTTTTTTCTTTCTTCTTCCTTCTTCTGGTGGCTGGCACGATGATGGCCGGCGACTAGCCAGGTGAGCCTCGAGCTCACCGACGTCGGCGAGCTCGAGCTCGCCTCCGGGCGAGGCAAAGGCCTTGCCGACGTCCGGTGAGGCTCGAGCCTCACCGATCTAGCAAGCCTCGAGCTTGCCAGCATTAGGTGAACTCGAGCTCACCGAATCTAGTGAGGCGGAGGCCTCGCCAACGAGCCTCACCAGATCTAGCGAGGGGCGAGCTCGAGCTTACCAAATCTAGCAAGGTGGAGGCCTCGCCAACATCCGACAAGGGGCGAGCTCGAGGCTCGCCTGTGGCCGGTCGCCAGCTGTCATCGTGGCCAACGGCCGGCCAAAGAAAAAGAAGAAGAAAAAAGAAAAAGAAATTAAAAATTATATTCTTAAAAAATAAAAATAATTAAAAATTTAATTTTTAAAAAATAAAATATAATTAAAATTGGATTTTTTTAAATAATTATTTTAAAAATTATAAAACTCGTCCATTAAATTTGTGTTGTATAAAATCATTTTAGCAATTCCATAGATATATATATAAAATAACAGAAATAATTTTCTTAGGTTTTGTTAAATGGGTTGGGTATGGGTCAAAAATTTTGCACTATAATAAATAGGTCATAAACAAGTTAAATGGGTCGATTTGGGTCAGACCATTTATGAGTCGACCCAAACCCGACCCGACCCGACCCATCCGTTTAACGGGTCTAATTCTAAGTCACCCGGGCCAGCCGCTCGGAGCTCAAAAACCACAGCGTCAATGGCGCCGCAACGTCCTGCATGCTGTCCTCCGCAATGCCTCCAACCTCCGTCCGCCTCGTCTGCCTTTGGACGGGGACTATGCACAAACTCGGCTCCTTGGAGGCCTTCGGCACGATTTTCCCCAAACAACCGTAATGATGATCAACGATGGCAGTTCTAGCTTTCGTTCTTCTATTAATTTATCTTTTCATTCCATTTTCGGGTGGAAAATTGAAAATTCCTTAACAAGGCTAGAATTAGTTGTCTAGGTTTTAGGCCAAACTGCCTATTATTTGAGTAAATTATAATAATGATCACTAAAATTTTGCAATTTTTGTGACCATAACACGCATTTGAGTGAAGCTTGTTATACGATCTTAGAGATGATATCTATAAGTCATTCACACTCTCTCTAGCTTTTTGCTTTACCTACATCTAATCTTCTATGTGTAAACTAAATTACATAAGTTCTTACATATTGATCACGAGTGTGACGTATAATGATTGATATGCGACTGAATGGCCTCACGCACAATACCTATGAATGGAATACCTATGCACAGTGAAAACTAAGTAGACGGGAGAAAGTGCTAAATTGTGGAATTCGCCCGTTGAACCTTGGGTATCAGGCAGAGCGCTACATGGTGAGACTGTGGGAGCCACCTCTCAAACTTGTGGTACCATATTAAGAATCCTACTTGTACTATCATAGGTATATAGACACACACACCATATGTTATGTATTGTCACGCTAGAGTGGTGAATTACTTGTTCCGTCAATAATCTAATTACTTGGCTTTATGGCTAACTTGCCAATGGGATAATTGTCTAAAAGTCTTAAACCTATCGTACAACAATCAATTCAATTTGAAACATTTCAATTGTACCAATTCAGTTTCAAATATATTGACGATTTGCCAATTTAATCATTCTAGCTAATTATCCTTAAAAAACACAGCAAACAAAATGTATCCTCAAAAAATTTTAACAAAAAGGGCACATTCCCAAAGAGCAAAGATCAAAAGATAAAATTAAAAAAAGATTTGTGAGGCGATGATAGGAATAAAGTACATCAAAAATTGTAAAACTTTTCGAGAAAGTATAATCGATCCGTAAGACTTTCGAATTGAAATTAAATCCCAAATAATTTTACTGACTCAACCAATTTTATGACTTGATTGCATTACTTAAAAACTTTAGAATTCTAATGCATTTTCCGAACAATCCTCCATATTTCATTCTACGAAGAGTTGGGCCTTCGGCCCATATTTCTATTTTATTAATTGATAAACAATTTTTTTTTTCTTATGAAAAAAAGAATCTAACATCTTCCTTCTTGGACTCGAAATTTTTTCACTGGACTTTAAGAAATTTACATAATGCGAAATAGCTTTTATGCTTCTTAATCCTATGCAACTCAAATGGGTTTTTTTTTACCCAAAAAAGCATGAATGGCCTAGCCCACTAAAACATAGAGCTGTTAAACGGGTGGGTCGGGTCAGGTTTGGGTCGGGTCATTAATGGTCCGACCCAAATTGACCTATTAATCCATTTATGACCCATTTATGCTTAATGTAAATTTTCCGACCCATACCCGACCCGATCCATACCCAACCCATATTAATAAAATATTTTCATATTTAACCAAATTTAGAAAAACTTATTCCTATATATATATTTAAGATTATATTACTAAAATACTTCCAAGCTTATTTCTTTTATATATATATATATTTTTTTTTAAAAATGGTAATGCTAAAATAGTTTTATACAACACAGATTTAATGGACAATTTTATAATTTTGAAAATAATTATTTTAAAAAAATCGAATTTTAATTATTTTTATTTTTATAAAATTAATTACTTTATTTTATTTTTTAAATATAATTTTTTTTTTTTTTTTTTCTTTTTTGTTCTTCTTCTTCTTTGGCCGGTCGCCGGCCACGACGGTGGCCGGCAACCGTCCATAGGTGAGGCTCGAGCTCGCCCGACGCCGGTGAGCTCGAGTCTCGCCCGATCGGCGAGGCTCGAGCCTCGCCCGACGCCGGTGAGCTCGAGCCTCGCCCGACGTCGGCGAGGCCTCCGCCTTGCCAGATCCGGCAAGCTCGAGCTCACCCCTCGCCGGATCTAGCAAGGCTTGAGCCTTGTCGGACGTCGGTGAGGCCTCCGCCTTGCCAAATCTAGCGAGCTCGAGGCTCGCCGGCGTGGGGCAGCTCGAGCTCGCCCCTCGCCGGATTTGGCGAGGCTCGAGCCTCGCCCAATGCCGGCGAGTTCGAGTCTCGCCGGGCGTCAGTGGCCTCGCCAGATTTGGCGAGGGGCGAGCTCGAGGCTCGCCCGGCGAGCTCGAGGCTCGCCACCGGCCATCGCCGGCCATCATTGTGCCGGCAACCGGAGGGAAGAAGAAAGAAAAAAAAAGGAAAGAAAAAAAAAAATAAAAAATAATTTAATTTCGGTTTTTTTTTTTTTTTTAAAAATATGTTTGTAAAGTTAAAGAGAGAAAAGAGAAATTGTGAGATTTTGAGTGAAAATAAATGGATTCATTTTTAATGGGCCTTAAATGGGTGCAAAGCTGACTTATTTAAGATCCATATATTTTACTCTCTTTATTTTTAAAATACATTTATAGTTGTTTTAGTAAATAAGGCTTGACCCATTAATGACCCATTTAAACATAAATGGGTCATTAACCCATTTAACACCTCTACTAAAACATGCCCGATTGGCCCAATGTGTGGAATGCCCGTCATGATTGGCGATCTCCTCTCTGCATAAAGCACGCATTGTCTATCCAAGAGAGCAATAATTTCCGGATGATCTCTGGGTGAGCGCGAAATTTAGTTGTCTTAATATGGCGAAACAAATCAATCACTGTAAACAGAGTAGTCTCGAAACAAGCGCCATTCGATAGGGGCCATCACAATTACTTAAAACATGAGTTTAGACAAGATAATTTTCATTATCGCCAAAACAAGAAAAATCAATGATCAAATATCCGTTGTCCTGCGCCTCAAAAACAAGTTGTGTACTAATAGCTAACAATTACTTTGATGGGGTGGTTTTGTCAGGATAAGCAATGAGAAGATCGCTGTTTTACTAAATGGTGTGGAAAATGGTATTGACATAATTTAACTACTAAAACATTGCCCATCTCTAACCAAGATTCCAGCATCACAAATTTCCATTTTTCGTTTAAATTGCGAGGTCCGATCAAGGATAACAAGCCTTTTTTTTTTTTTAATCAAGTCATTTAGTATTGAAAAGAAATTATAGCACTTATTCTAAGTAATTATATTTAAGCGCAAAATTGCCACATAATATGCACAAACAACTATTTTTGAGAAAAATTACCTCATAAAAACTTCAATTCCAAGCACTTTCCTCTATGACGACAGGCCTCATCCATGGAGTTGTTTCCCTTGAGATATTTTTCTGTTTCTTATTGGTAGAAGAAACAACCTTGTCATTTTACTCCAAAATGAGGTAGAGGAAAAAAAAGAACGAGGATACATAAAAAAAAAAAAAAAGTTTCTCTCTAAAAAGTGTGGTCAAACTTTAAACATTAACGAAAGATAAACACAAAAAGCAAAAGTAAAGAGGAACGTCTTGTGGCTCTACTTTTTGCCATGCAAAGAGCAACTAACGTAAATTTTATTTCAATCTAGCGGATCAAAATTTTAAGAAATGTTCAAAAACTTCCTTTGAAATAATGTGATGTGAGTTTGTAAATGACCAAAAGGTGTAACTAGAGCTTCGGCCCCCAATATGCAATTTTGAAAAATAATGTGAAAAGATCAAAGAAACGTACTATAAACGATCTTTAATAATTTTAAAAATTTCAGTGATCACTGGTATAATTTACCCAAATAATAGGCAGTTCGGCCTAAAACCTAGACAACTAATTCTAGCCTTGCGATTGAATTTGAATTTTCTATCCGAAAATGAAATAAAAAGATAAAATAATAGAAGAAAGAAAGCTAGAACTGCCTTCGTTGATCATCATTAAGGTTGTTTAGGGAAAACGGACCTCGTCCAAAGGCAAACGAGGGTTGGGGGCGTTACGGATGTAGGCATTTAAGGCAGTTGAATTCGGAATCTTACAAACCATTAATTAAAATTGAATTAACTGAATGATAATCTTTAAGAGGAAATTGTAATTTTTTATTTTATTTTTCTTATCAATAATTATAAATCGCTTGAAATATTCAGTCAATTAGAAATGTTATTTATGTAATGACGTGATTCACTTGTAAATGTTCCAATTGAGTACTGAGTACTATCTGCCTTTCCTTGAGAACAAAATCAATATCAATTTAGTTCCAAACATTATAATTGTGTCAATTAAGTTCTAAATATTTTCGCATTTTATCAATTGATTTCATTTGAATAATTTTGACCGGAAATTGCCGATGATTACATTGGTTGTCTTACGTGGCACAGTCGGTGCGGACGCGTATAATTTTTTTAATATTTTTTTGAAATTTTAAAGTTTTTTTTTATTTTGAAGAAATAAATAGCAAGCTTCGCAGTAATGGGGGAGGAAACTGAATCTTGTGCATAAATTCTTGGAAAATGCAAACCTCTCTTGATTGTTTTTATTGCAGGGATTATTTCATGATTTATTATTATTTTCGCCAATAACGAAGAGTCAAATGTCACAGAGCAGTGAAGAGCCAAAACCCGCAACACAATTTCCCGCGCGAGCCGACGCCACGTCGGTCAACATTCGGGGTTGCCAGCATAGCACAGCACCTTCTCTGCCTAGGAGACTCCTGGGCCCCATCGAACTTGCACGGCTGAGGCACCATGTGTAAGCAGCGAGCCACACGTCTCCTCATCCCCTTCCTTCGCTTGTGTCGCCTCGCACGTGCGGCTCAATGGACTTCAACGTTTCTTGGTCGTTTCAGAATGGATCTCTCTCTCTCTCTCTCTCTCTCTCTCTCTCTTCCCCTATGTATAGCATGTGCATGATGCTCGTCTCTGACTCTCTTGGATAGATTACATCAGTGTTTTGCTTCACATGTATGTTCGACTTTTCTTAAAATCACTCTCCATAACAAAGAGATATATATATCATGATAATATTAGATAAATAAATATAGACAAAAGAACAAATCAACGACAAGTGTGATAGAAATATCTATCCGCCTACCGCAAAAATCCCTAAATTTTACCTAATATGACTCCAATGACCCAAACTTTTTCAAGCCCATCTCTATCGAAACCCATAAGCCATTTTCGAATATATACAAACTCGGCCCATGTTCCTCTCCAATCATTCTGAGCCCATTAACCTGTTATGAGCCCATTAACCTGCTATAAGCCCATTACTATTTCCCCTATGTTCTCTAGTTTCCTAAAATGTATTCACTACGGAGAACGTACCAACTATTTGCCGAAGCTTGCAAAACCAGGAAACCAACTGATCGAATCTCCTTACACCATAACACAACTCCACCATTGGCCTTTTCATCCATCACCACCAGCCATCCGGCGACGGAAACTTCAATATCAACGAATAAACTGAAAGTACCAAAAACTCCCGAAGCTAATACATGGATTTTTGGATATTCTAATAAAATTTGATGAACGTTGTTGACACCTAAATTTTGGCGATTTGGTCATTTATTTATCGCATAGAAAATTAGGGGTTAATTTTATCCCTGAAAAAATATTAATTGCATAGTATATAGATGTAGGTGCATTTATTTTTAATTTACATGTTTTGCATTTATTTATTGGACTGGTGACGGGTGGATTTGAATTAGTGGTTCTGAGCTTTAAATTGACAAGCCGGATTAAGTCCATGAAGCGAGCAAATTGGCCCAAGCCCCCTTTTTTTAAGTGATCAGAAATTATCTCGTAAGAAAATAAGAATTTAAATTTTTTTGGGATATGATGAATTTTTCGGATAGGGTAGATGTGAAAAGTGAATATTGCATTTGGAAAAAAGAATCTTCATGGATATCAATTTGGAAAAAATTAAAATTCTAGTCTGAAGCTTATAAATAGATTAGTCGTATAGGGTTTTCAGGGGAGCCACAAAATAGAAATACACGACCATATTGAGAGGTTTTTAGTTTTCACGTCCAAGGGGCTTCTTCTAAAATTCTAGGTCCAAATTCAACCATAAGCAAAAAATTCGCTCCTTGGGGAGAGGGCTATTTTTCGAGTTTTGAAGGGAAGAAATTCAAGTACAAAAGGAAAAATTTTCCTTCGTTGGGGAGAGAAAAGGCAGCAGCTTTGTTTTTGTTTTTTTGTTTTTTTGTTTTTTGGCTAAGGAAAGTAGAAGAGAACAGAGAAGAGACAGAAAGGGAACAGCAACGTACAGAGAGAAGATAGGCCAACAGAAGAAAAAAAAAGAGAAAAAGAGAAAGCTTGCACTGTTCTTCTTCTTCGTGGGTTCTTCTCCGCAAAGCCGCACGCCACTCCGCCTCTGCCCGAGCGCCGCCGTCGACCCCGCGACACCTCCGCCCAGCGCTCCCGCTCCGTGATCCGCCTGAGCCGCCAGCCAGCGACCCGCGAGCCGACCTTATCGCCGGCGTCTGTGGGTTCGCTCTCCGCGCCTCTGCTCACTCACGAGCACCACCCCGTCGTTGCTGCTCCCTGCTACCGAGCCACCGCCGCCCAAGTGATGCCCCTGCTTTGCTCGCGATCTGGCCCAGCTCCCTCGCCGATGCTTGCTGAAGCCGTGCCGATCGTTGCCGCCCTCACCAGCCGCGACATCAGCAGCCCGTTGAAGCTGCCGCTGTGCCGATCCACATTGACCCGACGATTCCACATCTGCAGACCTCCGCCCGCACCGCTCTCGTGCCTGAGTGATCTGCAGTCGCCCGAGCTTTCCTCCGCTAGCCTCTGCCGCATTCGTCGCTAACGCTCGCCCCTGCCGCCGCGTCTCCGCCCGCCGCCTGCAGGACCTCCGAAGAACCCCTTGCAACAGCTTGCCTCCGCCGCACCTCTGCCTTCCGTCCTCCACACCAATCGCTGCCCCTTTTGTTCTCCGCAGCAGCCCCCACAACTTTGGTTTTTTCCCCGCCCGCTGCTGGTCCGCGTTACGAGCCTTTTCGCCAGAGCTCTGATGACTGCAACCTCCGGTCGACGGCGCACCCACCATGAGATGAAGCTGCCAAGCCGTGGGTGAAAAAGCAAAAAAGGAAAAAAGGGAAAATCAATCTAGGTAGTTTTATTTTATTTTATTTTGTTATTTTTTAAGTAGAATTATTCCTTAATGTATGAGTGAGATTCCGACAAGAAATAGCCCCTCAAATTAAGGATTGACAATCCGACTTTCACGCCAAAATCCGACTCGCAATCTCTTGCAAAATCGTCAATCCGATCTTACGCCCGAGATTCGATTCGCGATTTATTTAAAAATTGACCAATCCGATCTCATGCGCGACATATGTTTCGCCAATTTATGGATATCAATCCTATCTTGTCTGATTTGCCGTTGTGTTGGTTGAATCAATTTTATTTTCGTAAAAGGAAAAAAATCCAAAAAAAAAAAAATTGAGTGATTGCGTGTTAATTAGAAATCATATCTAGGACTGTTGATGTGAATTCTAATCTAACAACGCAGATGCTTTCGTTGCTATAAGGTAAGTCATGCGTTTTACTTGTTTGCTTTCTTGGATGTTAAATTGGTGGTTTGTGCACCCGCATGATAACCTCACATGTTAGGGAGATAAATTAAAATCAATTCAAGCTGCTTGCCAAACATTTTTCAAAATAAAAAAGAAAGGTACCGAAAGGGCATTAGAGAAATCTAACGTAATCAAGTCCCCATACTCAAAATCTCTAGTTCGTAGAAGTGAAATAATTCTCCCATTATTTTACTTAGGTGTCTAATCGACCTACCGCAAACTGATTAGTGGCGACTTCCTTTTGCATGCTAGATATTTGAACTTAAGTCGCGAATTGGTATGGACTTGGGAGAGCCCGAGCCAAGTTAGACTTAGCAGTCCATTAGCCTGATTTTAAGTGGTGCACCCGAAAATTTAGGTCATGACAAACGTGCCTACCAGTGATCTTCGCTCAACTTCCTCACAGAGGACCATAGTGAGAAGATGGTCCAGTACAAAGATAAAGCAAACGCACAAGGAAACGAAAACACAAAGTCAAATGTGATAATAATAAAATGTGATAGGAATCATATGTATATACTTCAAAAAATTATATATAATTGACCGATTTCATATCAACAAGCTCTTGGATCTAATGATAGCCTTCGAGGCATTTTATCAAATGGTATATGTGTCCAACTAACGAATTGGCTCTAACCAAGAATTTAAGCCGCCGTTTGATTAACAAAAAGAAAATAAAGAAAAATAAGAAATTTGGGAAAAAATTTAAAAAAATTGCAAAAATTATTCATGCCCGATGCCGGCCATGCCAAGAAGATGAGCTAACGCTAACTAAACCGTTACGTCAGCAATCCAGTCAAAATTAGTCGAAAAAACTAAATTGATAAATCATAAAAATATTTATGATTATATTGATAAATCATTAAAAAATTTTAAGATTAAATATTCATAATTAAAATATTTAGAATTGAATTATTTAAATAAATACTCCAATTATTATCCTATCAATTTTCACATTTTAACTCAAGTTAGATCCCATGACCATGGGCAATTTCGAGATCAAAGGTTTTGAATTAAATTGATTGGATCTTATTTTAACTCAAGTTAGATCCCACGACCATGGGCAATTTCGAGGTCAAAGGTTTTGAATTAAATTGATTGGATCTTCCGGCAAAGCCAGTCCGGCTAAATTGGGTGGTCGTACAAGTCGATGTCATCCTTGGTCAGGCAAGAGCGCAAGTCAAGCTGGTGGTCCTCGAAATGTTCATCTTTAGACACGCGAGGTGGGCCCGGATCATGGCTTCCGAGAAATTGGACAAAGCTGCCAATCAATGGAATGTTAGGGGATATAATTTGACATGACAATTTAATATGCAATTATTAATTACACAAGCAGGCGTTTGTATTTTTCTTAATAATGCGTTAGACGGGGTAACTCTTCACCAATGATTGTATGTGTGTGTATCTCTATAATTTAATGGGTGATCTTTCCTCATCATTAAATGTTTATTAAAAATAAAAGCATATAGAATTTCTCAAAAGTTTGAAGGTACTAGGTTGGAAAACAAAAGAAAACGCCCCATATAATGTGTCACGACCTCTCTTTTTCCGTCCAGGAAAAAGAAGAAGGTTTAGGGGTATTTGCCTAAAGAGGGGGACCAACGGCCCTGGGGACTAGGCGCGGGCTCCCCTGGCCCCATACCGCACGACGTTGGATTTTGTTTTTTTAGTTCTTAACAACCTATGTATTTCTAGGAGTCGCCACTAGCCTATTGGGGTCGGCTAAAACCAATCAAGACGCGGAGTGTTGTCTCGATTCCTACGTAACTAGAGATTTCTAGAAACGGGGACTTGTTTACGCCAATGTTTCTATTAGCGCCCTTGTGGTACCACTAACTTGGAAGGTTTTAATCTAAATGGCCACACAATCTCGATTACCAATTATAATCTTTATGAAACCGCTAAGTGTCCATGCAAATGTTTTTTTTTTTGTTTTTTTTTTTTAAATGTCTAGACTAATCCTAACATAATTTAGAAGAGAAATTTATACTCAAATTAATGAAAAGCGGTGCATAAGTAAACATCCAAGAAATTGAAATAACTTGAAAATAAATGCGGAAAATGAAAACCCGATACAAGTCGGGCAAATAATATTACATGGCCTTGCTATCATGCCCCGGGATAGGACCCCCATGAGCAAAATGGGAATTTAAATGTGCATGCAATTACTCTAAATGCATGAAACTACTCTAGATAATTTATATCTACGCAACATGGATTATTTACAAAAATGGTTATAAAATCCCAAAATATCATTAAATTAGGAAAATGACTTTATAAAATTAGGAAAATCTCCTAAATGTCATTTTTGGCTTAATTTGATAACATTCAACATTTTTTGATATTTTTGAAATTTTCATATTTTCATATTTTTCTTTTTTTTTTTATTATTATTTTTTAAAAATATTGATAATAATTCCTTAAACCGATCTATGCTAACATGGAGTAACACAGCACATGAATATCACAATAATCAAGCTCAAATCGACCGTTTGAAGATCGAAACTTGGTTTGCGCATTTCGTCGAACACTTTGCGTGTATCAAATCATCCCAAATCAGCTTCGTCGAGCCATGTTTGTGGCCTTCAATCTCAACCCACAAGCAATCTCATGCGGAAATAAAGTATCGTGATTATACTACCACATGCAAGGAGCAAGATTAGACAGAAATCATAGCTTAAAACACAAAAGAACTAAGCTAAAATCATCCTCAAATATGCGGGTTTGATCTGATTTCACAAATCTGGGTTTGAACCCAAGTCAAGCAAACAGGTTGCATGATCATATTCAAGCCCCGACACCTATCACATACGAGATCTAAGGGAAACACTACTTACTCCGAGTGAAAGTAGGTAACATGAGCTTTAAAATGCAGCAAACATCATAGATAATGACCCATCGAACAACATCAAAACAACCTCTCCAAGAAGCAGACATGCAAAAATCTTGAAAAGATTTCAACACTTGGAAAAATTTCAGCCTCAGAAATTAGTTTTCCGGGCTAGTTTTCCTCTCTCTTTTTCACTATTAAAACATGTTCAAAATAGAACAAAAATACATCTAGGATACTTACCTTGCTTCCTATTTTCTTTTGCAAGTGGTTATTGGCCGAGAAAACCAAGAAATTATCCTCAGGGGCTCGGGGAAGTTGGCTTCTTCAACTAGAAAACGGGATCTGCAAAGAAAGAACTGATAACGAAGGTTTTCATTGACCTCCAAAATCAAGCTTTAGAACCTCTTTTGTTGGCAAAATTAAAACCAACCCAAACTATATGTATTCTAGTTTGGATTGTAGGTCATGGCTTTCCTCATTTGTCTCTCAAATTTCTCAAAAACACTCGCTTTCCCTCACTCGTGATCAACCAAGCTCAACACTTGGAAAAATTTTCAGACTTTCTTGGCCCGCCAGGAGGGTAGATTTCGGGGGGCTTTAGGAGGCCTTCCTGATCTCCATTTGGGATGTGCAACCATGGGACGTGCGACCTATGGTTGGAAAGATCTTTGAGTGAAGTTTCACTCTCTAGTTGAAGGTTTTGGCAAATTTTGGTTGCAAGTTTGTAAAAATTGCATTTTTCTCCTCGAAGGTTGATTTGGAATTTCTGGGTTTACTTTTCTGGAGTTGCTTCTAGAGGTGTTTTTGGAGGACGACCGTAAGCTCTCCCCTCTCCCTCTCGTCTCCTCTCTCTCATGACCTGAAAGAGCTTGCTTCATAGATGTTATCCACCGAAATCATCAATCTCTTGGTCGGCTTTTTATCCACCTACCAAGCCTGCCAACTGAGCTAGTTCACCCACTCTCTGACTTAGCCAATTTTTCCAACTTCGTAGTTGTTTAGTGTTCGGATTTGGTGCGATTTTCCCCTGCCTTCAGCAGCTTATCCCCGACCAATTCTTGTCCACTTGCACTACTAATTATGGCCTTCCATCACGTGCAAAGATCGGGTTGGTTGGGCAGGTGAGGAGGATATGGTGGGGCCACCAAGTTGCTTACTCAGCAACTCCGAAATCATACCAACTTGTGGACTAAGATTTGTCAGCTAGTTTAGGTGCTTTAATCCATCAATTTGGCTGCGATTTTTGATCAATTAGCAAGCTCATGCATAGTAGTTTAAGATCTCGATCAGATTTCGCAATTTTGCCCACCCAATTTTGCAAGAAAATCGCTCAAAGTTGGTCATTTTCTTATTCGAAAATACCCAATTCAATACAAACTTTGTCTTTTTGGCCCGATTTGATTGATTCGAGTTGGCACAAGTTCAATTTCAACTTAATTGGTGACCAAGATGATGATTTAAGGGTTCGGGCAAAATTTTGCAAAATTTGCGAATTGGTCCCTCAACTTTTGGAAATTGCATTTTGGCCCCAATTTGCCATTTTAATTCCAATCTGACCTCCTGGGCTTGGCTAGTCACATTTAGATCATTGGCCCCAACCTTTTTTTTTTTTTAATCATTTTTTTATATATTTAATTTTTTTTAAGGAAAAACATATTCCATTTAAAAAAAATATACTAAACACCTAGATAATCTATATGCAAGAATTTG
Source organism: Eucalyptus marginata (assembly GCA_014182565.1). NCBI lineage: Eukaryota > Viridiplantae > Streptophyta > Magnoliopsida > Myrtales > Myrtaceae > Eucalyptus > Eucalyptus marginata. Next base: position 558,673 of record JABKBI010000014.1, on the reverse strand, counting down.
ACATGAAATATTTTTGTGGAAAAGCAAGTTCCCATTTTTTTGGAAATGATTTTTGGGCAAAATTTAGGTGTCAACATAATGTATTTCTCTATAATGCATTAATGTTTATGTGCTATTTCTTTTTTTTTTTTGTTTCTCAAAAATTCTTTTTTTTTTGTCTTGATTCCCATTTTCTCGTCTTAATAATTATGATCACATCCTATCTTGAAAAAAATAAGCTTCAGTCTAGTATGTAAGCTTATCGAACTATGATGAGCTAATGTCATTTCTTTTCTTAATTTTCATATTATACCTTAAAAGTTAGATGCTAAAACATTGATTGAACACACATTGAGTTGATCAATGAACTAGGTATAAAATAGGTTAAGATAAGTTCCTAATTTTTTTCCCTGGGAATTGGTCCCCATGTGAACGGACTTGAAACCAATAGGGTTGGTTTTTAGGTTGAACTGGGCCATTTGCTCACCTCAGGATTTGATCAGAAAAATAAAAAGTAGAGAGTCCTGATCATACAAGTGGCGAGAGTAAGGGGATAGAAAGTAATTTTCCTACCCTTCTATGAGGTGATCATATCGTGATTTTTTTTTTTTTTCCTTGTTGAATAGAACCTCGGTTCTAGCTTATTGCCTTGTAGGACTTCAATGTTTGTCTCTTCTGAGGTTTCAATTTTTCAAGAACATTTTTTTCACAAAAGGAGTAAACCCAACATTCCATTTAAGAGGCCAACTAAAAGCAAACCTTTACAGGATTAAAAGTATATATATTTTTGGTTGAACAAGGTTAAAAGTATAAATACGTAGGTTTGTCTGATCAGAATGAGGCCACACGTCTATGAGATGATTTTAGTTGGGCCATTAAAAACCAAGCCAGCCCCTCATCAACTAAGGTCCTAATGGCCAGAAAAACCATGAAAGTTCTTCACAGGAACTTGGGTATACATCAGCTTGAAAGTCTAGTATGTGTGCGCGCGCGTGTACATATATGTATATGTACATGTATTTTTGGTAAATTTTCTTTTGACTTATATTTGTTGTTTTCTTGGACCACCCACGAAGCAATCTGTTTACTATTCAATTAATGCCATAAAAAGTGACCAAGGCTTGCACTTGCAGAGTTGAAAGTCTTTGCGCGAGACATTGTACTGTCGGGGATTTGGTAAGAAGGATGGATATAATGTAGGGTCAAAGTGCGACTGCTGAAAAAGCTTGTCGATTTTAAAAATAAACATCATTTTTCAAAGAATCATCGTCACATACTAACTCATAATGAAGTTGGTAATAGATAGGCAATTAAGATGTAATTTTCAACGTTGAAGATATGTCATGATCGATCGAGTCGATAATTATTGGGATATGAGCACGATTATTGATCGGGACCATATAATTCACGCTTAGCATGATCTTTTGCTCCTGAATTAAAAATGAAATGATATTGAAGAATTTGCGGTATTGCATGTGGATTAGATCTTTCGATAACTGACCTTTGTTTGCTTTGCTTTGTTGTTTTGGTACGCTGTAGAAGATCACATGGCTTGTTGCTTCGTGCAGGCAATGCAGCGCATATATAAAGGCTTCAATATTTTTTTGGCCAGATATAGAGGCTTAGGATCCACTTACTTTTATGATTTTTCGTCAATTTTTTTGTGCTAACGTTTTTACGTACCATCTCACGTAAAAATATAAATCTTCCTATGGATTTTGCCCCCAGTTTTCAAGGCTTCTTAACTTTTACGCTTTCGTGTGCGTGTTTTTATCTTTTTTAATTTTCCAAAATTCTTTTTGGTGACCACGCAAGTGCTCAGTGGTCAATCAATTTTCTCTGCAAGTCAAGTGATTCCGGCGTTACGTATTATCAAGATACTTCAATAAATTGCTTAGAATATCCAACAAATACATGAAACAAAATTCTTTCGTAATGATATAGCCATCACGCGGTGTTTATGCCATGGTAACGGTATCCCCAAAAAATGATTATTTAAAATAATTAGTTGATAAAATAATTTCATTATCGAAAACAATTCGTATCTGGACATAAGTTCATTCATTTTTGTAAGTAATGCAGGCAATCACTTTTAAGAAAATGTTTTTTCGAACTATTCATTTTTCGCAAAACAAAGGATTATTAAGGATATATCTTATTATTTAAATACCTAATTAAAATTTACCAAGCTATTATTCCATTTTTTTTTCAATTTATAACACCCATAAAAAAAAGAAAAAAAAAACGAGAGGTAAGTCTCAAACTTTTCATTATCACCGTGATCTATTTGATCTTAGGTCATTCCAACATGCCATCATTAAAATAAAATAGAAACGATTATTGTAGGCCAATGTTTGTGTAGGGTGCATTTGTTCCACGACCCGTACAAACGTTTTCCTCATTTTTTGGCATTTGGTTCACTTAGAAACATGAGTCAATTGAAAATATTTTTCTAGTCAGTGAAAAACTTTTTCCTACCAAAACTTAGATTCGGGAAAATAATTTCCCCTTTCAAAAAATTGAAAAATATTTCCAAAAATATTTAATGATGGTGAGCTTGGGGCTCGCCAAATGTGGGCGAGCTCGAGGCTCGGCCAAGATCGAAAGGAGTAGTAGAGGAATGGAGAAAAAGAAAAGGAAAGAAAAGAGAAAAAAAATTAAAAAATTAATAATTTCAGGAGTGGATTTTGACTCCCACGCCCTGCAAGGAGGTAGGGCAAAAGTCTGAGAGTGAGTGTTAGAATAGGCGTAGAGTAGGACCGACAAAAAAAAAGAGAAAAATTAAAAAATTAAAAATTTGAGCTTTTTTTTCCCAATTCCTAATTCTTTTTTTTTTTTTATAATGATGGCATGTCGGAATGACCTAAGATCAAATGGATCACGGTGATAACGAAAAGTTTAATAATTTGATTTTTTGAAAAAAAAAAGAAAAAAAGAAAAATTAAAAAATTAAAAATTAGAGCTATTTTTTCCCAATTCCTAATTTTTTTTTTATAATGATGGCATGTCGGAATGACCTAAGATCAAATGGATCACGGCGATAACAAAAAGTTTGAGACTTACCTCGAGAATTTTTTTTTTTTTTTTTGGTACCCAGAGAACCTTCATGCGCTGCTTTGCGACGAAGTAAACCCTGGAGGAGCAGTAGAGTCACCACCACCCTGGCTGCCCCGGGTAAGTCGCTAACGACGCCGCGAGTCGAACCCAAGACCTCTCCTAAAAGGAACCAGAGCTTAACCAACGACGCCGCCACCACGGGTGATTACCTCGAGAAATATTGATACTGGATTTTAGTATAAAAGGGGGAAAACATGGGCTCGACAAGCGGCGCGTGACTCCCACGCCTCACGGGCGAGTGGGGGTAGCGGGGAGGGGGGAAGGCATGAACGTTGATATTCTTCAACCGTGGGCCGTCCGATTGAACCAATCTCCGAAATCGAAGGCCCAGGTGATTATACGAAATTTCAATTAAATTAAAATTAAAATTTTTGGAGCCCTAATGCTAAGGCTTGAGACACACGCGTGAAAAAGACGGACACGTGCGCAATAAGCAAAACCCCACACATGCCACGAAACAGGAAGGAATGCCCTCCCGATCTTTGAACATCGAACGGCTTGGAAGAAAACAAAAAGAAAATAATTAAAATTTTCATTTTTCAAATTAAAAAATAATTTTTTTTTGCCTAAAATAAAGTCATGAGATCAAAATCATTTTTCAATAAAATCCAAATATCAAAACATTTTCGATTATATGTCACCTAATAAAGAAAATATTTTCCGATATCATTGAATTTTTCATGAAATAATTTAATTAGATTTGGATTTAGGATTGAATGGATATTCAAAAGTTATGTGGTATTACTAAAATCCAAAAAAAAAAAAATGAATGTTTTAATGAAGAATTTGCAAATTAATAAATAAATTGACTATTAACACCCTCCCTCCTCCCTATTTTCAGCATTTCTCCCATAAAAAAAAATAATAAAACACAAAAAGAAACAAAGATTAGAAGCTGATTTTGCAGGAACTGGGTTGACATCGATATCCAACGCCTTGTTTTCTGGTTTTTCTCTTGTCAAATTGAACAAATAGTGTGAAAGAAACTAAAAATAGGTAAAATTAATTGTGTGACTAAACCTCACCTATCCATTTTCTTTTATAATGCCTTTTTCATGTGCCCAATTCCCTTCTAGCAACTAACCATATCATTTTTTGATAGTGCATAGCTGGGAAAAATAAAAATAAAATTCACCCAACATGGATTCTCTCTCCCCTCCCCCAGAATAGCAACCAAATTATATAAATGAATCTGTAAATTCATAATTTTCTATACTAGATTATGAATTAGGAATGTTGCCTTTTCGCAGAGGCCCATTGATTAAATATATTAATGCCACTAATTCACCCTTAATCAAAACACATGTCGATGTACATCACATAGAGCCTTTAAATAATCAGTTTAGCCTTTGGTTAATAAATATATTAATGCCACTAATTCACCCTTAATATTAGCTTATTCCTTTCTATTTTCTGCTACATACCCTAGTTGATTATGCCGGATTTGGATTCCATAGCCATTAATGGCCCTAACCAGCCCTACAATCCCAAAGAAGATTGTAATAAGTTTCTCAGCATGGCGATGATGATCCATTTCAGTTCATAATGTACTGTAACTATGTTTATTCACCATTATACAAAACCACCCATTAATTCCTAATGATACATTAATCATACTTTAATTTTGCTGTAGCGACATAATTAGATATTTGTATATAAAAAATTTGGGAACTCTGACTGAGTTAATGGCCTTAAATGGTCATAGGGATCAGACAACTATTGCGCTCCATTGTCATTCCGGTTGAGAACTGGCGGGGATCATGTGGTCTGAATGCTAAGAAGTGATTGTTTAGTTTACTCGACAATGTACGAATTAAATTGTCTTAAATAAAGGGAATATATATTAAATTACACATAGGATCATTCATGTTTAAGGATTTTTTTACCATAAATTGCTGACATTACTTTCAGTGTTGGTCGTCTTATATGATATGACTGCCATGGACAATTTTTTTTCCTTTTTCTCTCTTTTTTCCCCACTTTCCTTTTTCTTTTTTCTTTTTTCCTTATTCCCTATGCTAGTCGCCGACCTCGGCAATGGCTGTTGTGAGATTGGTTCCCGATCAATCCAGTCCCACCTAGGAACCGGGAACCGGATCGAAATGACCAGTTCCCAGTTTTTGAGACCGAGGTACAAATCGAACTATCCTAGGATCGGGAATAGGATCGAATCTATCCATGGATCAATCACTTAGAAAAAAATTAAAATTAAATTAAAATTAAAATTACTAGAGTTGTTACTATTTTAGAGTTTATTGTTATTTTTAATAAATTAAAAAACAAATTTTTAAACAAAAAAAGAGGTGGTTTGGTTTCCCTCACCTGGAACTGGACGAAAAATCACCGATTCTATTTTTATGGAATTAGGAACCAGACCGATGCCTTTGGGAATTTGACCAAATCCAGTCAAGCGATTCTCATTTTGGGCGGTTCGATATGTTCATCCCTAGGTGCGAGGGTTGGGACACCCTCGCCGATATATTTAGAGATACACATGTTTAATGTTTGTATATTGTAAAGCAAACTCGAAAGCAAATTTCAATATGGATCATTTCTCAAAAATTCCAAGAAAATCCATGTTTTTATAGGATGAAAATAGTTGCGATTCTTGATAATAATAAAAATGCATGCAGAGTATTTATGCTAGACCTATGTGGGAGGATATACGAAGGAAAGAAGATCTCAGGACGTGAAATCAAAACGAGTGCATGGGCGAGCACAAAGATGAGAATCAAAAACAAAAAGCAGAATCGTCCACCAAAAGTCGCATGACAATGGCATAGTCAAAATCGGCACGTGACGAGGAGCCATTGAACAACATCATATCTCCAAGAATACAATCAATAATGCTCCAATGGATTTTTTTTTCTTTAGCCAGAGCGTGACCGATAGATACTATCCACCAGTTCATTATATAGTGAAGAAAAATTCGATTACCGAATTATTAAAATTGGACGCGTGTGGTGAGTTCTCAAATTGCCCTTTCGTTTCATTTGACTCGATCGCTCTTATCTTTTGAAGCCCCAATTAACTCAATCAAGAGATACAAACGCTCAATCAATTCATAGCTAATTAGATAGTTAATTTGTCCTTTCCAAGAACCTATGTCTTCACCCTAAGGGATACATGAACCGTTTGTCAACCAAGGAGCCAAATAAGCTTGGAGATAGTGGCGAGGTCGTCGTGGACTATAAGCTTTTTATGTTCTTCCAACATTTGAAGGTCGATCATTGCATAATTCACGATCAGTGATAACAAATCACACTTCTCATAATATCATCATGGTTTAGAGTGAACAACAAATTGCATATCAATCCGGGAAGTTTCAATAATCTGGAAAAAAAGGAATTTGCAAGGGTGATTATCGTAAATTCAGGGCTAAGGTTTTTGGTCGGAAACATGAGATACGAGCATTGAAGCGATTTTAATGTTTGTATTGAATAAATTAAAAGTTGTTCTTCATTTTCCTAGTTTTTGACGATAATCACAACATTATTTTTTCCCATAAATGGTGGTCAAGCCCAACTAGGGAGAATAGCAATTAGGAGTCGCTCCAGTGGGCGGTTGGTCCTACAACAATCTATTTCAACACGGATTCTCTCTCTTCGTCCAAGTAAAAATCGAAACAAACAAACAAATAGATAAATCTATAAAATTCATAATTTTTACTATATTTGATTATGAGTCAGGCCCGTTGCCAACCACTAATTCTTTGTTTTGGTCATATAATGCCACTAATTCACCATCAATCAAAACACACGTTTACGTACATCACAAACAGCCTTTAAAATCTTCAGTTTGGCTGTCTTAACTATATTATATTTTTCCATTTTATTTTCTCCTCTCCTCTCTCTCTCTCTTTGTTTCCAATTTTTTTGTTCTTTTTTTGGGCCTTAACTAAGGAACTTCACATGCGAGAATGACTCCATTTTAGTGCACGTAAAAACAATGCCGTTTTTTATGAACAAAAAAAGAAAAAGAGAAAAACAACGCCGTTTTCACACTATGCCCGAAATTCAGCCTTCATCTCCTTTGTCCGAGCTGTGTGGGTCTTCTTCCTCGTCGATCTTTTTCTTTGTCTGAGATCTCTTCCCGTCTAGCGAGTGCTCCTTTTCTTTGCCGCCCGCCGAGCTCTGTTCTATTTCAACATGGACTCTCTCTTTCCATCGGAGTAGAAACCGAAATAAACAAACAAATACATAAATCTATAAAATTCATAATTTTTACCATACTAGATTATGAGTCAGCCCCGTTGCCAACAACTAATTCTTTTTTTTTGTCAGATAATTCCACTAATTCATCATCAATTAAAGCACATGTTTACGTACATTACAAATAGCCTTTAAAGTTTTCAGTTAGGTTGTCTTAGCCATATTATCTTTTTCCATTTTATTTTCTCCTCGCTCTTTTTCTCTCTCTCTCTCTCTCTTTTTTTTTTTTGGGCCTTAACTAAGGAACTCCACATGTGAGACCGACTTAATTTTAGTGCACACAAAATCGGCGCCATTTTTCACAAACCAAAAAAAATGAAGAAGAGAAAAACAATGCCGTTTTTGCACTGTGCCTTAAATTCAGCCTTCATCTCCTTCTTTTCAAGTTGTGTGGGTCTTCTTCCTCATCGATCATTTTTTCTTTGTCCGAGATCTCTTCCCATCTGGCGAGTGCTCCTCTTCTTCGTCGCCAGCCAAGCTCTATTCTATTTGAACATGGATTCTCTCTCTCTCCATCGAAGTAGAAACCGAAATAAATAAATAAATAAATAAATCTGTGAAATTCATAATTTTTATCATATTGGATTATGAGTTAGCCCCGTTGCCAACCACTAATTTCTTCTTCTTCTTCTTCTTCTTCTTCTTCTTCTTTTTCTTCTTCTTCTTCTTCTTCTTCTTTTTTCTAGATGATGCCACTAATTCACCATCACACAAAAACGACTTGCACATTGTGCCCTAAATTCAGCCTTCATCTCCTTCGTCCGAGCTATGTGGGTCTTCTTCCTCATCAATCTTTTTTCTTTGTTTGAGATCTCTTCCCGTCCGGTGAGTGCTCCTCTTCTTCGCTGCTCGCCAAGTTCTGTTCTATTTTAATATGGATTCTCTCTCCATTGGAGTAGAAACCAAAATAAACAAACAAATAAATAAATCTATAAAATTCATAATTTTTACCATACTAAATTATGAGTCAGCCTTATTGCCAACCACTAATTCTTTTTTTTTTTTTTTGTCGATAATGCCACTAATTCACCATCAATTAAAACACACAAATAGCCTTTAAAATCTTCAGTTTGGCTGTCTTAGCCATATTTTTTTTATCCATTTTATTTTCTTATCCCCCCTCTCTCTCTCTCTCTCTTCTTTTTTTTTTTTTTCCTTTTTTGGGCCTTAACTGAGGAACTCCATATGCGAGAGCGACTCCATTTTAATGCACGCAAAATGGCGCCGTTTTTCACAAAAAAAAAAAAAAAAAAAGACGAAGAAGAAGAGAAAAATGACGCCGTTTTCACACTATGCTCTAAATTCAGCCTTCATCTCCTTTGTTTGAGTTGTGTGGGTCTTCTTCCTCATCAATCTTTTTTCTCTGTCAGAGATCTCTTCCTGTCCGACGAGTGCTCCTCTTCTTCGCCGCCTATTGAGCTCTATTCTATTTCAACATGAATTCTCTCTTTCCATAAGAGTAGAAACTGAAATAAACAAATAAACAAATAAGTATATAAAATTCATAATTTTGCCCATACTAGATTATGAGTTAGCCCTGTTTTTTTTTGGTAAAGATGAGTTAGCCCCGTTGCCAACCGCTAATTCCTTTTTTTCTTTTTTTGTTAGATGATGCCACTAATTCACCATCAATTAAAATACATGTTTACGTTCATTTCAAACAACCTTTAAAATCTTCAGTTTAGTTGTTTTACCGTTTAGCCATATTATCTTCTTCCATTTTATTCTCTCTCTCTCTCTCTCACCGCTCCCCTTTTTGTTTTCTTTTTTTGGGCCTTAATTGAGGAAATCGGGGGGCTTCTCTTCGTTCTTCTAAAAAAAACAACACAAAAACGAAAGAGGAAAGAAAGCTTTAGAGGGAAAAGTCAAAAGGAAAGGCTGTACAGTAGCAACTGCAAAGAAGAGATAGAGAGGGAAGGGACGTGAAGGACAGGCCAGCAAAAGGAAAAAGCGGAAAAGCTGTTCATCTTCTTCCCCATGCACTCGCTGCCCGCATCCGCCGTTCGCAAGCCCAGCATAGGCGGCCTAGCGGCCGGTCACCACCGCTCCGCCGGTCTCGCCCGCGACGTGCAGCCCTGTCGCCAACAGAAAACCCCTTAAGACTCTTAAGGGTTCGGTCGGTGTCCTACGGGGCTTTTCCGATAGGTAAGACAACTAGCAGAAAAATAGGGTAATTATAGGGAATTACGGGGAAAGGGATCTATTCTGGGATTGAGGGCTGTGGGACAGGTGAGAGGGCTAAGGGAGAGGAAGGAAATTGAGACGAAAATGGAGTCGAGGGGGGATTGTTGAGAGCGACGGTGAATCGAGTCTTGATGAAGATGCAACTGGAGAGGAAGAGGGAGTGGAAGCGAATTGCACAGCCGACGAAGTCGCTATCAAAATTTCAGCAAGAGGCAAGTTACGGATTGGTCTTTGAAATTTTTCTCGAAGTCTTTGGGGACATGGAGACCTAGTTTCAAGTTTTTCAATTTCATTGCTCCTTCATGCTTGAGTAGTTCTTATGCGGATGCAATGAGATGCCGGAGTTGCTCTTCTGATAATAGCTGTTGCTGCTAAGGTGTCAGCTTGCGGACAGCTATACCTTATAATGCATGGTTTTTGCAGCTGACTTGTTCTTTATAGGGTGTGTTGGAAGAAAGAAGCGGGTCGACTGATTGGTTTTTTTGGTCTTTTGAGAAATATATGAAATGTAAATAATGAATCATCGCTAATGTATGGTGACTAGGTTGTCTCTTCAAAAACGTTATTTTTTTAAAATACACCACTGATTGACTTAAATTAGTTGTCAATTGATTTTGCAGGTGCCGTATTAAGTAATTCTAGCGTCGACCAAATGGAGTTGATTGAGCAGCCTCCATATATATATATCTATTTAGATCTGCACTGGTGGCCTCCATCTGCCCTATATTGCTTGGTTTTGGTAAGTCCTAGTTAATTTCAAATAAACTTGCGTCCCACGTGTTTATTTTCATAATTCTTATCTTACAAAAAAAAAAAAAAAAAAAAAAATAGGGCACTTAATTTTATTTTTATTTTTATTATTCTTGTATATAGTTACAATTGATGATGATTGAGATTTTCATATTTAAAAAAAAAAAAAAAATCAACAGAAATGGGCGTCTTAAGTGAGACAATGATGACAATAAAGAAGGACCAGGAGCTAAGCGACAGCCACGTTGAATTCATAACTGTGATACTCCACATATTTGCACTCATTGGCTCAGTTATTGCAGGGCGGTCAGCAGATTCAATCGGCCGCCGGTTGACAATCTTCTCAATAGGAATTATTTTCTTATGTGTGCCCTTCCTGATGGGCTTGGCTTCTACGTACTTAGTGGTCTTATTAGGCCGGTTCTTCACTCAAGTTGGTGTAGGATACGCCCTCACCATTGTTCCTCTTTACCTTGCCGAAGTTTCTCCGGCTTTTTCTCGTGGGTTCTATACATGCTTCCCCGAGGTATGATGTGTTTCCTTTCTTTTTTCATGGCATATTTTCCAATTCTTTGAACATGCATCATGTGTTATAGGAAAACTAAAGTTAGAAAGGTACTATGAACATGATTTTTTATTTTTTTGCTCATTTATTAGTTGAATTCAATTTAGTGGATCCACTTGTGGTGGGGGCGTCAGTAGCACTGTTACGCTCTCCAAGGAGTGACGTTGTTGTCCGCTCATTTTCTTGTTTTGTATACGTTTTTTCGGTGCTTTAGGTATTTATAAACACTGGTGTTGTTATTGGATACGCTTGCAATTACATCTTCTCGAAGATGAAATTGAACGGGTGGCGTGTCATGTTTTGGGAGGGAGTAACGTCGTTGAAGTTGCTGGCCATAGTGTTAAGTGCCCTCCCTGAATCACCGCGCTGGCTCATAATGAAAGGTCAACTGCGCGAGGCGAGTTGCGTCCTCACCAGGTGCTTCGGCTTAAATCAGGAAACAGAAGGTATATATGCCAAAATCTGCTATGCTGCTAACATTCCAGAGCCCCACTTCAAAGAAGACGTCATAAGTGTGCAGAGCAGCGAGCACACGTGGCGGGATCTCCTCCGCCGCTCAAATCCAGCCGTCTTGCACATGACCGTTTGTGCAATCATGATTCAATTGTTCCATAAGGCTTCTGGTTGTGATACTATTGTCCTTTATATGTCGCAGATACTGGAGAAGGCTGGAGTAATAGATATTAATGAGAAGGTCTTTTGGATTGTTCTAATCGACCTTCTGAAGACTGTATGCGTCCTTCTTGCAGCTTTGCTGCTTGACCGGCACGATCGACCGCAGCTGCTTTTGATTAGTGTCGGTGCTATGGTAGTATCCTTTATTAGTTTTGGCAGCTGCCTGAGGAAGATTGACCATATAGACAAGAACCCTATTGACCTAAACAACAAGAGGGATCTGTGGGTTGGCAAAATCTGTATTATTTCCTTATTTTTTTATGTGGGTTCCTTTTCTATCGGATTGGGGCCTGTGGCTTCAGTATTTATTTCTGAGATATTTCCATTGGAGCTGAGGGCGAAGGGATGCTCGACTGCCTACGCGGTGAACCAAGGGGCAAGTGCACTGGTATCGTTGATATTCTTTCTGCTCAACAAACCGATCTCTCTAGGAGGGGCAGTTCTCTCATTTGCGGTAGCCTCTATGGTAGCATGGCTATTCTTCTTCGTCACAATGCCGAAGACCAAAGGGTTTTCCCTGGAGGAGATGCTCCGACTTTTTGGTCCATGGATCCAACAGAGGTTTGCGTTAAGGGTATGTGACGTTGAAATGGGAAGAGCAATGGTTTGACGTGATCAAGCAACCGCAGCTGAATAAATGTAAGTTTCGAGGTGAATCAGAGTCGAAACCTTCAGATGAAAGATCTCTTCCAAAACTCTTTGATGTACTCAATACCAACATCTTCCAATGCTAATGTGACAAATCTACTGAATTTTTAGTATAAAATTGGGGAATTCAGCATATTTTTAAAATGTGAGGAAGTTTTTAGGTAAAATTAGTAGGTTCGCCGATCTAAGTTCATTTTCTTTAGATCTAGCTCCCGAGGATGACGTTGTTTAGGAAACCCAATCATTCTAAGTTCACGCATTAGATCCACATTGCAAGCCGATCATCCGAGTCGTTTGCCACATGTGTTTCCACGCTTGCATTTTAACGGGGATATTAGAGGGAAGCTGTTGACACAAAAAAGTGCCTGAATTCCCAATTCACGACTGGGACTTGGAGAGGGTGAGCAAGAAATGATAAAAGTAAAATTTTGTTGGGAGCTTTTAGTCGTCAATTTTTTAGAAACAATCAACGACTAAAAAGTTTTGCAAACGGTAAAAACGAAAGGAAATTATTAATTCCTTAAATATGAGTGTCGATGAATAAAGCTTGGTTTTATCAACAAGAAGGCCACGACCGAAACAAATCACTCCGAGCTAGGAACCAGGTAATTGTCCAAGTAATGGGACCAATAGTTTCAGACACAGTTCGCTTGGGCAGGCCTGTATGGCTATCGAGAAATGGAACTGACACGATCATGATGTAGTGGAGCCGAAGATCTCGGAAGCTTACGGCCATAAAAGCCGGGAAAAATGGGCCGTTTTAAACATTAGGAAGTCGAGCCCCATGTTACAAAAGTATTGGTCATTGCTAGACGTGAAAAGTGGAGAAGTGCTATTGATTATCGAGTAGCGGGGTTGTCTAGTAAGCGTATATAAGTACATGCTGCTGAATTTTAGGAGCCATACTGCTTTCTTTTATAACCGCCGGAAATAACTATAAGTATTAGGATTCTAGTTAGAGTAAAGGCACCGTCAATCAAGTAATGAATATAAATTATTTAATTTTATCTTTGTGTTATCTTTACTTTTCAATACTTTTTTTACATGGTCGGCTGCGATTGCCTCAAGTCTTCATACCTTTAATTTTCTCGGCGCATCCTTTATCGATTTTCATATCGATTTACATTTCGAAAGGTTTTTTTGTTGGTAACTTTTCTACGAAACAGAAATGAAAGGAGGGTAAATTTATTACGAATATATCGATTTAAAATTTTTTATAATAAAAAAAATTAATTTTGAATAAATTTTTGTTGTGCACCAATTTAGAATTCTTCGTGGTAATCCAAAAACTAAAAACTAAACTAATGCCAACTAATGGAAAAATTTTCGTACGCATTTAAGCATCTACCCACAACCGTTGTCAAATTCGGTGCACTTTGAAATGGAATCTTTTTATTGACGAACTAATATATTAAATTAAATTACAATGTGAGGGCCCAGAAAAATAATATATTAAATTAAATTAAATAATACCGGCTGAAGTAACCGAAGGCAACATGCCGCATGTGCCTTTGAAAAGGACCGCGGAGTTCAGGAGTTCGGAGTGGATAGGATAAGATCGCTATGTATACATATACATACAAAAATCAGTTATTTATTTTTGGAAAAATAAAAGAAAATCCTTTTTCACTTTTTTCGGTCCGTCCCTACACTCCTCTCGCCTGCTCATACGTTGTCCTCAATTTCGCCTGCTGTAGCTCCAATTCAAATGGCTTTTATGTTAAAAAAAAAAAAAAAGGCTTTTATACTTCCCTTATTTTTCAAAAAAGTACCGTTAAGCAATCCTAAATTATAGACATTATAACATCAATACCCAAATTTATATGTCACAAAAAATCTCAAATTTGTATAGCGTGACAAAAAACCCTCGATTTTTGTCACATTGGTATAAGTTTTAAGGTTAAAATGAGGGAAATCGTCCCAAATCATATTTTATATGGATGTTAGTTTGATCTTAAACTTTTCAATTTTACCAATTTGGTTATAAACCTTTATGTGAATTTCTAACCAATTCCCATTGGTCAATTTTCGCCAAAAATCGTGAACATGGCAATGTGCTACATAGGATTAACACCGACAATTGGACCGCATGTCAGTGATAGGACTAAATTAAAATTTCGCACAAAAGTTTAGGATTGAATAAACATCCATACAATATATTTATTACAAATTGAGCAATTTTTCTTAAAAAAAAATAAATTGGGATATTAGCATAGCAGAGGGCATAATTTATGATTTTTTTTGACACAGTAAAAATTGTAGGTATTCGTATCATAGTAAATATTAGATATTTGATAATATTATTATTATTTTTTATCATCGAATGATAAATATAACTATGATTACTAAATATATTGTATCCGGGATAAATATATGGTCACTAGATTTCCAATTACTAATGATTACTAAATAGTCATAACTATTATTTTTAACTATGATACAATATATTTATTACAAATTGAGCAATTTTTCATTACTTCATTAGTAATATATCATATTAGCAATTTAAATTACTAATGACATTCTCATTTAAATTGATACTTGACATCATTGTGAGTAAATAGTTATGACTATTTACTCAATCATTAGTAATTATAAATATATTTTCATTAGTAACTATTATTTTTAACGTCAAGTAGATTAGCAATTTAAATTACTCAATTTTCATCAGCTGAATCCGAACTGGATCTCATCCAAGGTTTCGACTCTGATTCACCTCGAAACTCTGAAGATACCGTTCCCGGTAGTGAAAACGAGCCAAGAGTGTTTTCATGCAACTATTGTCAGAGGAAATTTTACAGCTCTCAAGCACTTGGAGGCCACCAGAACGCGCACAAGCGAGAGCGGACACTAGCAAAGCGTCACCGGATCGGCGGCTTTGCGTATTCCAGCATGGCCTCCCTGCCGCTGCATGGCTCTTATAACAGATCTCTCGGCATTCAAGTGCATTCTATGATCCACAAGCCGCCTCACACTTATCGACATGACGGGTGGAGTAGGCAATCGCTGAATCAGCAGCCTGCAGTTGGAAGACTTGTGGTACAGGATTCTTTTCGTGTGGGAATAACCACCACAGGATCATCATCAAATTCTGGGATCGGCAGATTCGACGGAGTCAGGAAGATTTGTTCTGCCGCCGAAGGGATGGGGGGATCCTGGTGGGGCAGTGTAAACCATTTGGATACCAAACAAGATGAAGTGCAGAAAATTGACTTGTCCCTGAAACTCTAAGCTGTTTTTCTCTTCCTTTTTCCCTCCTTTTTCCGCCCTCTCCAAGCAAAAGTAATGACATTTTCTTACTTCTTCAGGCAAAGTTGGTTGATTTTGTTTCGGGATTATCATTTGTACATGCTTTTCTGAGTATAGACATAAATCACCGTGGGATGGACTAATTTCTAGGACGCTTCTACTGTCTCCTATAATCTGGAAATCTGAGTTTCTTTGTCCAGAATTAAGTTTTTTTAACAGTAGATGGTAGGAGTGAAAAAAAACACAATAAGAAGAGATTTCCATGGGTTGCGGCTAGCCGTAAAAACTGGTTTTGACAACCAGTGCAAAGGGCTTTTGGAAACTTAATGTGAAGTCACCTATTAATATTTGAATTTAGCCGCTATTAAATTAATGGAGGACACTAGTTGGAAGTTTAAAAGGAGAGTGAAGGACAAAGATCAGACTGAGTCTCCCAAAACATGACATGCAACAGAGTTTTTATCTAATTAAGAACAGTAGCTTTTTTTTTTTTCACATGCATTATTAGTTTCATGCGGACATGATGGTCCACACTGGCAGGGGTGTCATCTGAAAGCATGTTCTTGTCATCTCTTGCTGTCACAAAACACTAAACGCGCAATGCTTGTCAAGAAAGAACATTGTAGAGTTGGATGGCTGTGACTTGTCTGAACAGCATTACAGAGACCTACTTACAGTTAATTATAGACCATTTTTGTTTGGTATGGCCATGTGAGATGGCGCAGAATGGCCCACACAAGCTCTGCTATCACATCATTTTCCATACACAAACTTTGGGTAAAATCTGCATATTCATTTGATTTCTCACCTAATAAGATTTCTTGACTGTGGCCATCAAAGCAGGAGGCCCACAACAGACCCCGATGTGCACTGGTTGCATCTTTTCATTAGTCATAATGCAACTTGGATTTTCCACAATCAAGAGTTAATGTGACAGATTTACCCCGATCGACTATAAAAAACCCTAAACCGGTACATTTATGACAAATTTACCCCAAACTAATTATTCGACCACAAAAAACCCCAAACTGGTAAATTTGTAACAGATATACCCTCTGCTAAATTGGATTAATACCACAAAAAAATAAAAAAAAATTGTAAATTGTGACAAACGGAGTGTAAAATCCTAAATTGGTATACCGGTTAACTGTCACGTGTCATTTAACTTAATAATTTGAAAGTAAAATTTAACGAAAACTAATAGAGGGTAAATTTGTCACAAGCGTACCAGTTTGGGGTTTTTGGTGATCAAAAAAATAGTTTGGGGTAAATTTGTCACATGTGTACCAGTTTGGGGTTTTTCAAGGTATTAACCCTTAATAAAATTTTATTCAAGAATGATGGAAGCGGAAAAATAAATAATAGAGAAAATAATTAAAAAAGAGAGGAAAAATAAAATAAAACTAGCAAATAAAAATAAACGATATTTATCTCCCACCGCTGCTTGATTTAAATTCCTCCGTTTTGCCATCTTTTTCCTTATCTTCTCCATATGTCATTATTCTGCATAAATAAGGAAAATTCAAATAATCAGAAGGAAATCCAAATATTTTCTCATAGATATTGCATTAATTGTTGCCTAAAATAGGTAAAATAACTCTATTTTTATAGAGTTATCACGGCCCAAGGACAGAACCAAAAAGCCAGCAAGGGCTTTGTGGCTTCAAGCCCGTTTTCAGGCCCGTCCAGTCTCCGTTGGGTGTTGCCGTAGGCTCGATTGTTGCCCGCCTCTGTGTCACCGTTGTCATGGACTCATCGAATCGCTAAACCGGTGAGTTTACTTGCTAAACTCTGCTTAGGGAGTTAATGATGCTTAGGGGGTGATTAGTTTAAGTTAAGTATGGATTAGGTGGTTAGTTAGAATGGATTAGCGATTTAATTATTCAATTGTGCATGTTAGGTGGTTAAAATAGAATAATTAGAGACTCGACATATTGTGTTATTTATCTAGATAGGTTCAGAATTTTTTCGGGCCCATTTAGGTGGTTAATTAGGCATTTCCGGCCTAAGTTGGTGTTTTTGGTAATTAATTGCATTTATTTAATTATATTTTATATTTATTAAATTATTTATTATTTTTCGGAAATTGTACCGAGATAGCGATGACCGGAATTTCGTGCTAATTGCAGTGGTGTGCTTAGTTTATGCAATTGATTGATAAATTGTGCAAATTGAGTGGTGATTGTAATTTTGGATATCTATCCCAAAATTGTGTAATTTTGGTATTTAATCAAGAAATATCGGGGTGTCAATTTTTAACACCGAAAATATTTTTAGATACTATATAAATAGTGGGATTTTCAAAAAAAAAATATTGCATTTTTGGCTCAGACCGACCATGTACCCACACACGATTATTTTTATCGGGTATTTTTAACACGATGAAAATAGGCTAAGCTCACTATTTTAATTGAGGAATTGGTGTGCAAAGCACAATGTCGTTCGCCAGGATTAATTGATCGTGTGTCAGCTTGTGTGAGCATTGAATCGTCGGCTTGTGTGAGCATTTAATCGTCAGCTTGTGCGAGCATTATTATACGTCAGCTTGTGAGAGCATTAATTTACATCAGCTTGTGCGAGCAATTATCGAATTGAATTGACTGAATGGATGGATCGATTGATCAATGGATTGAATTGAATTGAATGATTGGGTATATGAATTGTACTAACTTGTAGGAGGGAACTGAGGCGAGGTAAGTCTTCTGTCTTGTGTGCATAAACTGCCTCTAGGCGTATTTCCTTCCTAGTCGGAGTTTAAGGGGTGAACTTGCTGAGACATTGTCTCACCCCGTCGTGAGCTCAACCTTTTCAGGTCCTTAGATGGCGGTTCCTCCGGAATGTTTTGGTCGACCCATGAGGGTTACCGAGCGGACTTTTGACTACCCTGTCCTCGGGGCTCACTAGGTCTATGAACTCATGGTGACCACCGTTTGAGTCAATGAGGGCCTACCTCAAAGGGTACTGCATCGATTTAGAGCGTGGTTTCGCCACTGACTCAATGGATACAAGGAGGGTCCCCTTCAGGGTTTTGAGATTCCCACTGTGGTAGTCGATGCCGCTCTAGGCGAGAGTACAGCTAACCCTCCTAATGGTGCTGTGGAGGACCCGAAGCCCTCGGAGCCTGTGGAGATCGAAGGATTGGCGAATGTGTCCGACTAGCTGGTCATAGGACAGCTTCATTTTGAGAGCCGGTCTTTTGTAGACTCTTGACCATAGACTAGTTTGTATATAAACCGGGGTGTTTTTAAAGGTGTTTTGTTTGTGAAATTGTTTTCCTACTTTTTTATCTCATGCTGTTTGTTGTCAGGGGTAATCGTTCGCTTCCGCATGCGCATTAAAATGAATAGGTCGGCGGCGCGTCCTGGGATGTCGCATCTTTATCGACCACCAAGGGATGGGCACACGCTCGAGGATCGGGACGTGACAGGTTTCACACCTTCTCAAGTTGATCATTCTCTCTGTCCTGCACAATGGCAATGACTATGTTTTTGAAGTGCTATATGTCGGTGATCTGGTCATTACTGGTACTAATGCTTCTTTGATTAATTCAATGAAGACTATGTTACATAATCAATTACACATTAAGAACCTCAAGCCTCTAATATATTTTTTGGCCATTGAGGTTGCTCTATGTCATTCTAGTCTTTATCTATGCTAGTGAAAATATATCCTGAATATTCTAGAAGATTGTGGTTTTAGTGGAGCCCGGCTAGTTGATACTCCTATGGAGCAGAATATAAAATTGAGCATTGATATAGGCACTCTATTGGAGGATCTGTCTCTCTATCGACACTTAATTGGTCGGTTCATTTATTTGACTATTACCAAGCCAGACATTGCTCATAGTGTCAACATTCTAAGTCAATTTTATGCATGCGCCATGCCAACCACATTTGGATGCAGCCCACCATCTCCTACGGTATCTAAAGGCTACTATAGACCAAGGTCTCTTCTATCTTGCTAAAAATGAAATTCAAACTCACGGCTTATTGTGACTCAAATTGGGCTAGTTGCCCCATGACTCGGCGTTCAATAACTGGGTATTGCATTTTATTGGGTGATAGCCCCATTTCTTGGAAAACCAAGAAACAAAGCACGATCTCACTCTCTCTTGCTGAAGCGGTATATCATGCAATGGCAGTAACCACATGCGAGATTACCTCGTTATCATATCCCTTACGAGACATTGGCATGCCTCTTCAAGCCCCAATTTCCTTACACTATGATAACTTGCCTGCCCTCCACATTGTTGCCGACCTAGTTTTTCACAATCGAACAAAACATATTGAAATTGATTTTCATCTCATTTGTGAAAAAAATACAAGTTGGCCTCATTGCTCCATTGAAGATTGGTATAGAGCCACAACTAGCTGTCGTGTTTACCAAACCACCAGGCCGAGATCAGTACACATGGCTACTTTCCAAGTTGGGTGTTCATAACCTACACACACCAACTTGAAGGGGAGTCTTAGCGTGATCGCATGAAAACTTAGCAAATCATACGAAATCTCAACGTGATCATATACTTTATCCCTAGTTGTTTTATTCAACGAAATCTTAGCATGATCATATACCTTATCCCTAGTTGTTCTATTCAATCTTTTGATATATGTAGGAGTTGATTTAGGAAATATAGTTGTGAATTGTGTATAAATACGTACATTTAGAATATAAGAATAATTCGATCGGTTCACATTGGGATCTTCCCCTGTGTGTCCTGTCTCAGTTATACTAACAATTTGCGGTAAAAGTGATATGTGCCTGTTGCATATGTAGTATTACTCACATTTGACTTTACTGTTGAGGGCTTACGTGTGTGAAAATCAGAGGGGTGGGGAAGCATTTATTGCGGAAATTGGGTAACTTTGTCCATTCGTATGGAGTTAGGGATTTAAAGGAAAAAGGGGAGAGCAGAAAACATTTGACTTTCCTTTCGCGAAGAGCTTTGGTTTTTTCTCAGAAAATTTCTTCTAAGTTATGCCGCAACATGGTTCAACTTCAAACAATTAACGTAGATATTGCTCGGTTGTTTTATGGGCAAAAAGTTAGATGCCAGCTGCCGTTCTTTGGTCGTGCTTTAAATGGGTTAATCCTCTCTAGTTATTAATCTTGTGCAACACCATTGGGCAAGTCTTAGAATTGTTTTTATGTTGACAATTTCTATCTCATGCCAATTCCAGAGTCCAGCCCGTTGCGTGCAAGTTTGCGTCACCGACCATCGAGAAAAAGAAAAGTAATAACTGAGGCAGAAACTATATGCTTTTGGTCAAAGTTTGAGAACTTCCCGATGGGTACTCCTCGTCATGATTCTGACCATCGTAATTGAGGCTCTGCAAAGAGGAAGTTGCAGGGTTCAAGTTTTTGAGTTGACCAAAT
Source organism: Eucalyptus marginata (assembly GCA_014182565.1). Classification (NCBI taxonomy): domain Eukaryota; kingdom Viridiplantae; phylum Streptophyta; class Magnoliopsida; order Myrtales; family Myrtaceae; genus Eucalyptus; species Eucalyptus marginata. The sequence goes on along the minus strand of JABKBI010000014.1, from coordinate 537,919 downwards.
TTTAGTTGGCGCTTGGCTTTTCGACATCAATAAAAAGTGTCCTCTCAATCGACAAAACATAGTCCATTCGATCCAGTTATATATAACTTTTGCCTTCGTTGATGGTATATGCATCTTTTGATGAGGTTTTTTCTTCTTTTGTCTTCGTTTATCAATATTCCAAAGCTTTTCTGATTAAAGACTTAAATCCTGCTATCATCAGAAGTAAAATTAAGTTGATCAAATTCTAGATACATTGAACTCTAACTTTATGATACACACACATTGTTTCGCTATTTTAATTTTTTGCTCAGTAACATAGTAATACCTTGGATTTGAGCCTGTCGAAAGGACTTTGAATGCCAACATCGCACCCACCTCCAGCTGAAACGCAACGTATGGTCGCATCGCCAACTCTAGAAACTCTTTAAAGTGCTCAAGGGATGAGATTTACCAACTAAAATTCTAGGAAACGCTTAAAAACATTTATACTATCTTGCCAATAGTACCTGTTAAATTATATGTCAAGTTTGAGTCTGGATATAAAAATCTACTTGTTATTTGCCAAAACGAGGAAGCACATTCGCAAAGCATTTAATGAGAACCGATGCACGGTCCGCAAAAGAATTCTTCAACCTTGATAATTCTTTTTGTCATAGGCCAGCGTGCATCTTTAAATGAAGTTTGACAAATCCTTAGACATATGGGTTTATAGAAGTCAAAGAAAGAGGAAAGTAGCCCATGCACATATTTCTCATGACCACTCTTTCTCAATTTCATAAAATGCATGCACATGCACTGTAAACTCCGATTCTCCGATTATAGTGGATTATTTGCTGCTAGCTCTACCCGTGGATGTAGGTACCGATATTTGAACCGACCACGTAAATTTATGGTGTTCTTATTATTTCTCGTTTATTTTTCTGGTAATTTTGTGGTGACGTAAATTGCAAGATCCTGTCCTAATGGTGGGCCGGAGTTCTTGGCGCTGCGAAGGCAAGATCTTTTTCTCCTTGAACACTGTTAGCGGGCCTGAATTTGAGAATTTGATGTCTTTTGATGGTTCGTTAAATTTTGCAGAAAAAGATCGACAATGATGAGGCACCCAGGTGCTACTGGATTGTGGGGCTGAGCCTGGCCGAGATCCTCCGGCGCTCCGACATCCCCAGGGTGGCCCCTGGAAGGTTCATGGCGTAGCCCGCCGCCCCTGCCCCCCTTGGAACACCAAACACTCCATAGAGTACATCCAGAACATCCAGTGTGACCTCTCCGACGAGTCCAACGCCATTGCCAAGCTTTCCCCTCTCTCTGACGTCACCCATGTCTTCTAGGTCACCCGGGCCAGCCGCTCCTCGGAGCTCAAAAACTGCTGCATCAATGGCGCCATGCTCCGCAACGTCCTGCATGCCCTCCTCCGCAACGCCATCAACCTCCGCCTCGTCTGCCTTTGGACGGGGACCAAGCACTACCTCGGCTCCTTGGAGGCCTTCGGCACGATTGCCCCCCATGATTTAACTAGTAATTAAGAGATGATCGTTATATAAGTACTGGGAGAATCTCACCGATTTTACCTTGTATTAGGGAAGGACGCTGAAAAAAGTTCACAGAACAGGACAAGACAATGCTTCTAGCTTTTTTTAATTAATATATCTTCATCAGTATAAACGATTTTTCAGCTTTAGTAAAATAAAAAAATGATCTCAAAGGTAGTGCTAGAAAAAGAAAAAAGCAGTGTCCATATATCTTTCTTTGCTTTTGATCATCCACTTGCAATTCCAGTACTGAGAAAAGCTCAAGGGAAACAACTCCATGCAAGAGGCCTGTCGTTTATGGAGAAAAGTGCTCGTAATCGAAGTTCTTTATGAGATTAATTTTTTCTCAAAAATAGTTATTTTCGCATATTCTTGTGGCAATTCTCCACTTCAATATAATTACCTAGAGTAAGCACTATAACTTGTTTTCAACACTCGGTGGCTTGATCAAAAAATGGCTTGTTATCCTCGACCGAAACCCACTATTTAAACAAAAATTGGAATTGTGATGCTGAAATCTTGGATAGAGGTGGGAAATGTCTTCGTAGGTAAATCATGTCAACATCATTTTCCACGCCATTTTGTAAAAAGGCCTTATCCCAGCAAATCCACCCCATCAAAGCCATTGTTAGCCATTGGTATGCAACTTGTTATTTGAGGTGCAAAACAATCGATATCTAATCACCGATCTTTCTTATTTCGGCAACGGTGAAAACTATCTTGTTTAAGCTTGCATTTCAAGTAACCATGTTGGGCCCAATTGAAAAGCGCTTGTTTCGAGACTACTCTGTTTATCGTGATTGATTCCTTTCACCGTATTAGGACAGCTTAATTTCGTGCTCACCCAAAGATCATCCGGAAATTCTTGCCGTCTTGGATAGGCAATGCGTGATTTATGCGGAGAGAAGATCACCAATCATGGGCACTCCACACATTGGGCCAATCGACCCATCTTTTAGTGGGCTAGGCCATTTATGCTTTTTTGGGTCAAAAAGCCCATTTGAGTTGCATGGGATTAAGAAGCATAAAAGCTATTTCGCAATTTATGTAAATTTCTTAAAGTCCTGTGAAAAAAAATTCGAGTCCAAGAGGGAAGATGATGTTAAATTCTTTTTCGGCCATAAGAGAAAAGTGTCGCATTTTAATTAATTGTTTATTAAATAACAAATTTGAAGTATGGGCCAGAGGCCCAATTCTTCGTAGAATGAAATATGGAAGATTGTTCATAAAAATGCAATCGAATTCTAATATTTTCAAGTACTGCAATCAAGTCATAAAATTGGTCAAGTTGGTGAAATCGCTTGGGATATAATTTCAATTCAAAAGTCTTAATGCTCAATTATACTTTCTCGATAAGTTTTACAACTTTCAATATACTTATTCTTATCGTTGTCTCGCAAATCTTTTTTGATTTCATCTTTCGATCTTTGCTCTTTGGCAATGTATCCTTTTTATTTAAAAAAATTTAGGATACATTTCATGTGCCATACTTTTTAAGGATACTTAGCTAGAAGGATTAAATTAACAAATCGTCAAAATGTTTGAAACTGAATTAGCACAATTGAAAGGTTCCAAATTGAATTAATCGTCGTACAATGAGTTTAGAACTTTCAAACAATTATCCCGTTGGCGAGTTAGCAATAAAGCCAAGTAATTAGATTATTGACTGAACAAGTCACCACTCCAACATGACAATACATGGATAGAGATGCTATTGAATGATACACACACACCATATAGATAATCTCATATGCACAAGCATGGCTGTACAAGTAGGATTCTAAAGATGCTACCATAAGTTGGAGAGGTGGCTCTCACAATCTCACAATGTAGCAGCACTATGCCCGATACTCAAGGTTCAAGAGGCGAATTCCACGCTTTAGCACTTTCTCCCGCCTACTTAGTTTTCACTGTGCATAGATATTCCATTCACGGGTATTGTGCGTGATGCCATTCAGTCGCATGTCAATCATTATATGTCACACTCATGACCAGTATGTATTAACTTATGTAATACACTTTGCACGTAGATCATAAGATGCAGCTAAAAACAAAACATTAGAGATAATACGAACGACTAACGAGTATCATCTCTAAGATCATACAATAAGCTTCACTCAATTCATTTCTAGTTTTATTGAATGCCTCCAAATTGAGGCCAAAATGCATTAACCACACAAAATGAAAGTTTAGCCCATTAAATAATCGAATCAAAATTGCGTGTTATGGTTACAAAAGTCACCAAATTTCAATGATCATTGTTATAATTTACCCAAATAATAGGCAGTTCGGCCTAAAACGTAGACATCTAATTCTAACCTTGTGATGGAATCTTCAATTTTCTACCTGAAAATGGAATAAAAAGATAAAATATTATAGAAGAACGTAAGCTAGAATATCTCTCTCTCGAATTTTTTTTTCCCACTCACAGCAAAGGCAATTACCATCGGGGCGGTTGCAATTGCCTTCGTTGATCATCATTACGGTAGTTTAGTCCTTTTCGATATATCTTTTCTCTTGGTTTATTCTTCTTAGTTATTCTTATTGATATTTTAAATATAAATTAAAAAAATCCAATCAAATGTTTTTTGCCCAGCAAGATAAAAAGTTTACGGTTTTCATAAGAATTTCATTTTTTTCCCTCGCCATCTCGAAAGGTTTAAAAGCCTATCGGCTCAAGATTGACAAAAGCAAAAGCACTTTTATTTTTCCATCAAAAGTGAAATATATTATCTAAGCCTTAGTAATAATTGTGAAAAAGAAAAAGGAAAGAATTAAACATACGAAATCGACATTTAGATGCTAAAAAAGGTTTAGGTTGTTAGCGCTAAAACTATAACCTAGAGGGGGTGAATAGGTGAATGTGGGGAATTTAAAAGATAATCAAAATCAATATTGCAATAAGACAACATCTGGTGACAAATCGTGCAATGATCAAATCTTACCAATGTGTAATAATCTATCTCAACAAATAAGTAAGAGTTTAAGGGATGGAAAAATGCACATGACAATTTATAATGATTCAGTTTTGACAAACCTATGTCCACTCTCTTGTGCTAATAACCTATCGACTGGATTCTACTACAGTAAATCAATCAAAGTTAAAAGAATTGAGTATTCACTACTCAAACTCGTGTTAAAGATTGTCTAATCTTACACTCATGACATCTAAGAGATTACAAAATTGGGCTCACAGAGACAAATATATCGAGGATAAGACTTTCTTGAACTTTGGAATTCAAAACTTTAGTTGTCTCTTATTCCTTTAGCATCACGACTTCCTTTAATACTCCTCAATGTCCAAGCTGACAATTGGATACAAACTCTGAGAATTATTCATCCAATCAACTCGTTGGATTTAATATTGAAGAAGATCCGATTGCTTCAAGATTGCTGAAAATAAAGTTTCCTAAAAGATCTGCCCCCCATACAACGGACTAGGTTTCCATAACTTGAGTCCTTCCTTTAAGAAGAGTATTTCATCTTCAATTGATTATTCCAGTGATTGAGATATTCCATATAAGAGAGATTGTATCCATTATACTTTCATTTTGAACAATCAATATGTAAGGCAAGGAATCCATGCCAATCTACTAACCATTAGCACAAGGATTCATCAATTGATCAATATTCTTATTCCATTAAAAGTGAATATTGAGGATAAGATTTTCACTACGACCTTAAGTCTGATGAATAACATTTTATCAAACAATCCTGAGTTTTCGACTGAAAAAAACTAAGGGTGCGCAAAAAACCCGGGAATTGCCCGAATCATCCGGAATCGGATCGTACTAGACTGAAACTGGCGGTTTCCATGAGGACTGGTCTAGTTCTCGATTCCAATTTAGTGGAACCAGTGAGTCCCAATTCGGTTCCCAATTCTAGGTGTGGAACTGCTTGCTCGCCCGTCGGATTAGACCGATATATATATATATATATATATATATATATATATTCCATTTTAATTACTTAATTATTTTATAGTTTTTTGACCAAATATATATACATAAATGTTTATTTATAGTTATTTGACATTATTGACTAAATTTGTCTTTGAGGTATGTAATACGATTAACCCCCTACTTTTTTTTTCATTCTAATAATCAATTTACTTGCTTTCTCAACCAAAACAAAATGAACAAACGTAGAGGAATGAGAGAATCAATTGGAGATGTCCATAAGAACCAACGGCTCATTTTAAGAGTATAATTAAGTCTCTCCTTAACCATTCCCATGATTAAATTAAATTGACATTGAAAAAAGATAAATCAAGCGATCAATGTTTTAACTTCTGTAGAGATTATGACTTTTAACGTGTAGTCTAATTCTCCACATGTTTCCGATATCAAAAAACCTTAATAGGACCACACCATGACCTTCGAAGAAATTAAGTTTTCAGCTAATTATTGTCTATTCGTTTTGCTTTATAGTTTTCAATCCTTAATCAACTTCAATGGCTCGCAATTCAACCTGAATATATGACCGAACAAGCTTTATAGGGATTGAGGACCAGTTCCATAGACCCACTTGGAGCTAAAGCGGACCGGTGGTCCAGTTCCCAGGTGAATTCATAAAACTAACGGGCGGGTCTCGATTCCAAATTTTTAGAATCAGTCCTTAGTAGGTGGTTCCCGATTCCAAGGCAAGAACCACACACCCGGACCATGCTCACCCCTAAAAAAAAACTCAACATCGGAATCAAAAGTCAATCAATAAAGGTTTTGTCAGTTTTCAAAACCATTGAGGAGTTATTTACAACACATGTATCTCTAATATAAGAAAGAACAAAGAACAAAGAATAAACATTATTTTGAACAAACCGTCCGTCGTGTATAAATGGGATGTCTTCCGATAGTCATGAGCGTTTATTGGTTTTCTTTTGTCTTAACCTATCGTTTTCTTGGACCACCCACGATGCGGTCTGCATGTTCGTTTAATGCCATGGAAAGGGACCAAAGCCTGCACTTGCAAAGCTAAAACTCTTTGCGCAAGACAATGTAGTATCGGGATAAGTGCGACTACTAAAAAAGCTTGTCGATTCTAAAAACAAACATCATATTTAAAATATTCACTTGCTATAAATTATTCTGATGCAACATTAACGAAAATTGAATTCTAAGTATAGAAAAAAAGGATCCATGCACAGCAAACACTTTAATTGACGTACATAAAGAGCTTGCGATATCAATATTGTATAAGATAATTTTTCTTACATTTAACTTTTATATCAAAATTTAAAACTTTTAAAAGATTAATATATGGTTCTACATGCCTATATTTCTATAGTTTTAGAAGTTTCATGTGTTTTTTTATACCAAATAGAAGTCGATTGTATCCTTAAGTTTCACCAAAATTGATCCCGTGACCATATCTTTTATTGAAAGTTGTTCTTTGATTTTCATTAGAGAATATGGGTTTTATAGTGATTCCAAATAGAAAATATCATAGGTAAACAAGAAATGGCTACAAATTTTACTTATAACTATACATACAAACGGTGTGGGAATGTAATCGACGATAGAGTTTAAAAATACAATCACTTCCACAAAAACACATGTACACAATTTTGAAAGAAAAGGCAAAACATAAGTATAACACCTTCGTAGTTAGACTTCTATTTAGCAAAAAAAATTGGACCAATTTAGTCAAACTCTTCAATCTATACGATATAGACATGTAGAATCATATATAGTATTTATAGTTTTTTAAAACTTAACCTTTTAAAAGTTTTAAATTTTGAAAGAAAAGTTAAATGTAAGAAAAATTATCTTATACACCCTTGATATTACAAGCTCTGTATGTATGTCAACTGAAGTGTTTGATGCGCGTGGATCGTTTCTTTCCTTTACTTAAAACTCAATTTCCTATTATTGTTGCATTAGGATAACATATGGCAACTGAATTTATTATTTATTTTTTGAAAATAGATGAAGAAAGTGGTCCGGTTTCCATGAAATATGAGTGGTCAAGAATGTTCCATTATTGGAAAAAAAAAATGACATGCTGTTAGCAAAACATATTCCTCACATAAATCATCATGAACTAACTCATAATCGAGTTGATAATAGCGAGGCAATTAAGATGTTATTTCTCGACGTTCATGATACGCCATGATCAATCGAGTTGGTAATTGTTCGGATATGAGCAAAAATTATTGATTAGGATCATATAATTCACATTAGCATGATCTCTTTGCTCGCAAATTAAAAATGAAATAATATTGAAGAATTTGCGGTATTGCATGTGGATTCGATCTTTCAATAGTTGACTTTTGTTTGCTTTGCTTGTTGTTTTGGTGCGCGTTAGAATTTGTGGGCGGGGATGCCCTCATCGGATCTATTTATAGATACGCATGTTTAATGTTTGTATATTGTAAAGCAAACTCGAAAGCAACTTTCAATCTTGATTATTTCTCAAAAATTCCAAGAACATCTATGTTTCCTAGAGGATGGTAATAGTTGCGGTCTTGATAAAAAGCGTGCAGAGTGTTCTTGCTAGACCTGTGTGATATATGCGAATAAACTGGTGAACTACTAATCAATGAATTATCAAAATAAAGAGTTTAAGTGTGACGCACCAGGGGCAATGTAACCATAGGACTCTGCAGTCGCTGACATGCACTCCAACCGTCCACCGTCTGCCAAGAACTTGGCCAACCCCGAGTCGGCGACTTTGCACCTCGTAGCTCAAGTTTAGCAGAATGTTGTTCGACCTCACATCTCGGTGAAGGATCAGCAGGCAACAGTCGTGGTGCAGGTAGCACAAGCCTTTGGCAGCTTCGACCGTGCATTCCAGGACGTCTTGGACCGAGAACTCGAGCTTCTGAAACGTTGTCATCTTCCGCGAGCTGGTCCTGGCCGAGATCCTCCCATGCTCCAACATCCCTGGGGTGGTCCCTGGAAGGTCTATGGCATCGCCGGCCACCTTGCACACCCCCCCCCCCCTCGCCCGAACACCGACCACTCCATAGAGTCATCCAGTGTGACATTTCGATGAGTCCAGCACCCTCCCAAGATCTCCCCATCTCTCCCATTTACATAAATGAGTCAGCCAAGAAACTATTTAAATGTATTCTAAGTAGAGGTGGGGTCTTAAATGAGTTGGATTTAGAACCCATTTTCAGACCCATATATCTCTCTTCCCTCTTTAACTTTACAAATATATATATATATATAAATATATATTTATAAAAATCAAAATTATAAAAATTTAATGAACAATTTTCTAATTTTAGTTATTTTTTATTTTTTAAAAATAAATTTTTAATTATCTTTATTTTATTTTTTAAATATAATTTTTCTTTTTTCCTTTTTCTTTTTGTTCTTCTTCTTCTTTGGCCGGTCGCCGGCCACGATGGCGGCCAGCCACGAGGCAAGGCTCGAGCTCGCCCGACGCCGATGAGCTCGAGTCTCGCCCGATTGGCGAGGCTTGAGCCTCGCCCGACGCCGGTGAGCTCGAGCCTCGCCCGACGTCGGCAAGGTCTCCACCTCGCCAGGATTCGGCGAGCTCGAGCTCGCCCTTGCTAGATCTGGCGAGGCTTGAGCCTTGCCGGATCTCGGGTGAGGCTTGAGCCTTGCCGGACATCGGCGAGGCCTCGCCTTGCCAGATCTGGCGAGCTCAAGGCTCGCCGGCGTTGGGCCACTCGAGCTCGCCCCTCACCGGATGTGGCGAGGCTTGAGCCTCGTCCAACGCCGGCGAGTTCGAGTCTCGTCGGGCGTCGGTGGCCTTGCCAGCTTTTGGCGAGGGGCGAGCTCGAGCTTGCCCGACGCCGGCGAGCTCGAGGCTCGCCCGGCCGGTCGCCGCGATCACCGTGCCGGCAAACGAGAGGAAGAAGAAAGAAAATAAAAATAAAAAATAATTATAACTTCTGTTTTTTTTTTTTTTTTTTTTTTAAATATGTTTGTAAAGTGAAAGAGAGAAAAGAGAAATTGTGAGATTTTGAGTGAAAATAAATGGGTTCATTTTTAATGGGTCTTAAATGGGTGCAAAACCGACTCATTTAAGATCCATATATCTTACTCTCTTTATTTTTAAAATACATTTATAGTTATTTTAGTAAATAAGGCTTGACCCATTAATGACCCATTTATGTTTAAATGGGTCATTAACCCATTTAACACCTCTACTAAAACATGCCCCGATTGGCCCAATGTGTGGAATGCCCATCATGATTGGCGATCTCCTCTCCGCATAAAGCACGCATTGTCTATCCAAGAGAGAAATAATTTCCGGATGATCTCTGGGTGAGCGCGAAATTTAGTTGTCTTAATATGGCGAAACAAATCAATCACCGTAAACAGAGTAGTCTCAAAACAAGCGCCATTCGATAGGGGTCATCACAATTACTTAAAACATGAGTTTAGACAAGATAATTTTCATTATCGCCAAAACAAGAACAATCAATGATCAAATATCGGTTGTCCTGCGCCTCAAAAAACAAATTGTGTACTAATAGCTAACAATTACTTTGATGGGGTGGTTTTGTCAGGATAAGCAATGAGAAGATCGCTGTTTTACTAAATGGTGTGGAAAATGGTATTGACATAATTTAACTACTAAAACATTGCCCATCTCTAACCAAGATTCCAGCATCACAAATTTCCATTTTTTGTTTAAATTGCGAGGTCCGATCAAGGATAACAAGCCTTTTCTTTTTTTTATCAAGTCATTTAGTATTGAAAAGAAATTATAGCACTTACTCTAAGTAACTATATTTAAGCGCAAAATTGCCACATAATATGCACAAACAACTATTTTTGAGAAAAAAATACCTCATAAAAACTTCAATTCCAAGCACTTTCCTCTATGACGACAGGCCTCATGCATGGAGTTGTTTCCCTTGAGATATTTTTCTGTTTCTTATTGGTAGAAGAAACAACCTTGTCATTTTACTCCAAAATGAGGTAGAGGAAAAAAACGAACGTGGATACATAAAAAAGTTTCTCTCTAAAAAGTGTGGTCAAACTTTAAACATTAACGAAAGAGAAACACAAAAGGCAAAAGTAAAGAGGAACGTCTTGTGGCTCTACTTTTTGCCATGCAAAGAGCAACTAACGTAAATTTTATATCAATATAGTGGATCAAAATTTTAAGAAATGTTCAAAAACTTCCTTTGAAATAATGTGATGTGAGTTTGTAAATGACCAAAAGGTGTAACTAGAGCTTCGGCCCCCAATATGCAATTTTGAAAAATAATGTGAAAAGATCAAAGAAACGTACTATAAACGATCTTTAATAATTTTAAAAAATTTCAGTGGTCACTGGTATAATTTACCCAAATAATAGGCAGTTCGGCCTAAAACCTAGACAACTAATTCTAGCCTTGCGATTGAATTTGAATTTTCTATCCGAAAATGAAATAAAAAGAAAAAATAATAGAAGAAAGAAAGCTAGAACTGCCGTCGTTGATCATCATTAAGGTTGTTTAGGGAAAACGGACCTCGTCCAAAGGCAAACGAGGGTTGGGGGCGTTGCGGATGTAGGCATTTAAGGCAGTTGAATTCGGAATCTTACAAACCATTAATTAAAATTGAATTAACTGAATGATAATCTTTGAGAGGAAATTGTAATTTCTTTTTATTTTGCTTATCAATAATTATAAATCGCTTGAAATATTCAGTCAATTAGAAATGTTATCTATGTAATGACGTGATTAACTTGTAAATGTTCCAATTGAGTACTGAGTACTATCTGCCTTTTCTTGAGAACAAGATCAATATCAATTTAGTTCCAAACATTATAATTGTGCCAATTAAGTCCTAAACATTTTCGCATTTTATCAATTGATTTCATTCTTAACTATATTATATTTTTCCATTTTATTTTCTCCTCTCTCTCTCTCTCTCTCTCTTTCCAATTTTGTTTTTCTTTTTTTGGGCCTTAACTAAGGAACTTCACATGCAAGAATGACTCCATTTTAGTGCACGTAAAAACGGCACTGTTTTTTATGAACAAAAAAAGAAAAAGGGAAAAACAACACCATTTTCACACTATGCCCGAAATTCAGCCTTCATCTCCTTTGTCCGAGCTGTGTGGGTCTTCTTCCTCATTGATCTTTTTTCTTTGTCTGAGATCTCTTCCCGTTTGGCGAGTGCTCCTTTTCTTTGCCGCCCGCCGAGCTCTATTCTATTTCAACATGGACTCTCTCTTTCCATCGGAGTAGAAACCGAAATAAACAAACAAATAAATAAATCTACAAAATTCATAATTTTTACCATACTAGATTATGAGTCAACCGTTGCCAACAACTAATTTTTTTTTTGTCAGATAATTCCACTAATTCATCATCAATTAAAGCACATGTTTACGTACATTACAAATAGCCTTTAAAATTTTCAGTTAGGTTGTCTTAGCCATATTATCTTTTTCCATTTTATTTTCTCCTCTCATATTATATTTTTCCATTTTATTTTCTCTCTCTCTCTCTCTCTTTTGTTTTTTTTTTGGGCCTTAACTATGAACTCCACATGTGAGACCGACTTAATTTTAGTGCACACAAAATCGGCCATTTTTCACAACCAAAAATGAAGAAGAGAAAAACAACGCCGTTTCGACTGCGCCCTAAATTCAGCCTTCATCTCCTTCTTTTCAAGTTGTGTGGGTCTTCTTCCTCATCGATCTTTTTTTCTTTGTCCGAGATCTCTTCCCATCCGGCAAGTGCTCCTCTTCCTCGTCGCCAGCCAAGCTCTATTCTATTTCAACATGGATTCTCTCTCTCTCTCTATCGAAGTAGAAACCGAAATAAATAAATAAATAAATCTATGAAATTCATAATTTTTATCATATTGGATTATGAGTTAGCCCCGTTGCCAACCACTAATTTCTTCTTCTTCTTCTTCTTCTTCTTTTTTCTAGATGATGCCACTAATTCACCATCACACAAAAACGACTTGCACATTGTGCCCTAAATTCAACCTTCATCTCCTTCGTCCGAGCTATGTGGGTCTTCTTCCTCATCAATCTTTTTTTCTTTGTTTGAGATCTCTTCCATCCGGTGAGTGCTCCTCTTCTTCGTTGCCCGCCAAGTTCTGTTCTATTTCAATATGGATTCTCTCTCCATTGGAGTAGAAACCAAAATAAACAAACAGATAAATAAATCTATAAAATTCATAATTTTTACCATACTAGATTATGAGTCAGCCTTATTGCCAACCACTAATTCTTTTTTTTTTTTTTGTCAGATAATGCCACTAATTCACCATCAATTAAAACACACAAATAGCCTTTAAAATCTTCACGCTTGGCTGTCTTAGCCATATTTTTTTTTTTTTTCCATTTTATTTTCTTATCCCCCTCTCTCTCTCTCTCTCTCTCCTTTTTTTTTTCTCTCTTTTTTGGGCCTTAATTGAGGAACTCCATATGCGAGCGACTCCATTTTAATGCACGCAAAAATGGCGCCGTTTTCACAAAAAAAAAAAAAAAGACAAAGAAGAAGAGAAAATGATGCCGTTTTCACACTATGCTCTAAATTCAGCCTTCATCTCCTTTGTTTGAGCTTTGTGGGTCTTCTTCCTCGTCAATCTTTTTTCTCTGTCAAAGATCTCTTCCTGTCCGGCGAGTGCTCCTCTTCTTCGCGCCGCTGAGCTCTATTCTATTTCAACATGAATTCTCTTTTCCATTAGAGTAGAAACCGAAATAAACAAATAAACAAATAAGTATATAAAATTCATAATTTTGCCCATACTGGATTATGAGTTAGCCCTGTTTTTTTTTTGGTAAAGATGAGTTAGCCCCGTTGCCAACCGCTAATTCCTTTTTTCTTTTGTTGTTAGATGATGCCACTAATTCACCATCAATTAAAATACATGTTTACGTACATTTCAAACAACCTTTTAAAATCTTTCAGTTTAGTTGTTTTACCGTTTAGCCATATTATCTTCTTCCATTTTATTCTCTCTCTCTCTCTCTCTCACCGCTCCCCTTTTTGTTTTCTTTTTTTGGGCCTTAATTGAGGAAATCGGGGGGCTTCTCTTCGTTCTTCTAAAAAAAACAACACAAAAACGAAAGAGGAAAGAAAGCTTTAGAGGGAAAAGTCAAAAGGAAAGGCTGTACAGTAGCAACCGCAAAGAAGAGATAGAGAGGGAAGGGACGTGAAGGACAGGCCAGCAAAAGGAAAAAGCGGAAAAGCTGTTCATCTTCTTCCCCATGCACTCGCTGCCCGCATCCGCCGTTCGCAAGCCCAGCATAGGCGGCCTAGCGGCCGGTCACCGTCGCTCCGCCGGTCTCGCCCGCGACGTGCAGCCCTGTCGCCAACAGAAAACCCCTTAAGACTCTTAAGGGTTCAGTCGGTGTCCTACGGGGCTTTTCCGATAGGTAAGACAACTAGCAGAAAAATAGGGTAATTATAGGGAATTACGGGGAAAGGGATCTATTCTGGGATTGAGGGCTGCGGGACAGGTGAGAGGGCTAAGGGAGAGGAAGGAAATTGAGACGAAAATGGAGTCGAGGGGGGATTGTTGAGAGCGACGGTGAATCGAGTCTTGATGAAGATGCAACTGGAGAGGAAGAGGGAGTGGAGCGAATTGCACGGCCGACGAAGTCGCTATCAAAATTTCAGCAAGAGGCAAGTTACGGGTTGGTCTTTGAAATTTTTCTCGAAGTCTTTGGGGACATGGAGACCTAGTTTCAAGTTTTTCAATTTCATTGCTCCTTAATGCTTGAGTAGTTCTTATGCGGATGCAATGAGATGCCGGAGTTGCTCTTCTGATAATAGCTGTTGCTGCTAAGGTGTCAGCTTGCGGACAGCTATACCTTATAATGCATGGTTTTTGCAGCTGACTTGTTCTATATAGGTGTGTTGGAAGAAAGAAGCGGGTCGACTGATTGGTTTTTTTGGTCTTTTGAGAAATATATGGACTGTAAATAATGCATCATCGCTAATGTATTGTGACTAGGTTGTCTCTTCAAAAACGTTACTTTTTTTTAAAATACACCACTGATTGACTTAAATTAGTTGTCAATTGATTTTGCAGGTGCCGTATTAAGTAATTCTAGCGTCGACCAACTGGAGTTGATTGAGCAGCCTCCTATATATATATCTATTTAGATCTGCACTGGTGGCCTCCATCTGCCCTGTTTTGCTTGGTTTTCGTAAGTCCTAGTTAATTTCAAATAAACTTGCGTCCCACATGTTTTTTTTCATAATTCTTATCTTACAAAAAAAAAATAGGGCACTTAATTTTATTTTTATTTTTATTATTCTTGTATATAGTTACAATTGATGATGATTGAGATTTTCATATTTAAAAAAAAAAATCAACAGAAATGGGCATCTTAAGTGAGACGATGATGACGATAAAGAAGGACCAGGAGCTAAGCGAATGCACGTTGAATTCATAACTGTGATACTCCACATATTTGCACTCGTTGGCTCGGTTATTGTGGCGGTCAGCAGATTCAATCGGCCGCGCGGTTGACAATCTTCTCAATAGGAATTATTTTCTTATGTGTGCCCTTCCCCGATGGGCTTGGCTTCTACGTACTTAGTGGTTTTATTAGGCCTGGTTCTTCACTCAAGTTGGTGTAGGATACGCCCTCACCATTGTTCCTCTTTATCTTGCCGAAGTTTCTCCGGCTTTTTTCTCGTGGGTTCTATACCCGCTTCCCGAGGTAAGATGTGTTTCCTTTCTTTTTTCATGGCATATTTTCCAATTCTCTGAACATGCATCATGTGTTATAGGAAAAACTAAAGTTAGAAAGGTACTATGAACATGATTTTTGATTTTTTTTGTTCATTTATTAGTTGAATTCAATTTAGTGGATCCACTTGTGGTGGGGCGTCAAGAGCACCGTTACGCTCTCCAAGGAGTGACGTTGTTGTCCTCTCATTTTCTTCTTTTTATACGTTTTTTTTTGCTTTAGGTATTTATAAACACCGGTGTCGTTATTGATACGTTGCAATTACATCTTCTCGAAGATGAAATTGAACGGGTGGCGTGTCATGTTTTGGGAGGAAAGTAACGTCATTGACGTTGCTGGGCATAGTGTTAAGTGCCTCCCCGAATCACCGCGCTGGCTCGTAATGAAGGGTCAGCTCGCGCGGCGAAAGTGCGTCCTCACCGGTGCTTCGGCTCAAATCGGAAACAGAGGTATATATGCCAAAATCTGCTATGCTTTGCTAACATTCTAGAGCCCCACTTCAAAGAAGACGTCATCGGTGCAGAGCGCGAGCACACGTGGCGGGATCTCCTCCGCCGCCAAATCCCGCCGTCTTGCACATGACCGTTTGTGCAATCATGATTCAATTGTTCCATAAGGCTTCTGGCTGTGATACTATTGTCCTTTATACGTCGCAGATATTGGAGAAGGCTAGAGTAATAGATATTAATGAGAAGGTCTTTTGAATTGTTCTAATCGACCTTCTGAAGACTGTATACGTCCTTGCAGCTTTGCTGCTTGACCAGCACGGTCGACGGCAGCTGCTTTTGATCAGTGTCGGTGCTATGGTTGTATCCCTTATTAGTCTTGGCAGCTGCCTGATGAAGATTGACCATATAGACAAGAACCCTATTGACCCAAACAACAAGAGGGATCTGTGGGTTGGCAAAATCTGTATTATTTCCTTATTTTTCTATGTGGGTTCCTTTTCTATCGGATTGGGACCTGTGGCTTCAATATTTATTTCGAGATATTTCCATTGGAGCCGAGGGCGAAGGGATGCTCGATCGCCTACGCGGTGAACCAAGGGGCAAGTGCACCGGTATTGTTGATATTCTTTCTGCTCAACAAACCGATCTCTCTTGGAGGGGCAGTTCTCATTTGCGGTAGCCTCTATGGAAGCATGGCTATTCTTCTTCGTCACAATGCCGGGAGACCAGAGGGTTTTCCCTGGAGGGAGATGCTCCGACTTTTTGGTCCATGGATCCAACAGAGGTTTGCGTTAGGGTATGTGACGTTGAAATGGGAAGAACAATGGTTTGACGTGATCAAGCAACCGGCTGAATAAATGTAAGTTTCGAGGTGAATCGAGTCAAAACCTTCGATGAAAGATCTCTTCCAAAACTCTTTGATGTACTCAATACCAACGTCTTCCAATGCTAATGTGACAAATCTACTGAATTTTTAGTATAAAATTGGGGAATTCAGCATATTTTTAAAATGTGAGGAAGTTTTTAGGTAAAATTAGTAGGTTTGCCGATCTAAGTTCATTTTCTTTAGATCTAGCTCCCGAGGACGACGTTGTTCAGGAAACCCAATCATTCTAAGTTCACGCATTAGATCCACATTGCAAGCCGATCATCCGAGTCGTTTGCAACATGTGTTTCCACGCTTGCATTTTAACGGGGATATTAGAGGGAAGCCGTTGACACAAAAGTGCCTGAATTCCCGACCGACGCCGGGACTTGGAGAGGGTGAGCAAGACATGATAAAAAGTAAAATTTTGTTGGAAGCTTTTAGTCGGCAATTTTTAGAAACAATCAACGACTAAAAAAGTTTTGCAAACGGTAAAAACGAAAGGAAATTATTAATTCCTTAAATATGAGTGTCGATGAATAAAGCTTGGTTTTATCAACAAGAAGGCCACGACCGAAACAAATCACTCCGAGCTAGGAACCAGGTAATTGTCCAAGTAATGGGACCAATAGTTTCAGACACAGTTCGCTTGGGCAGGCTTGTATGGCTATCGAGAAATGGAACTGACATGATCATGATGTAGTGGAGCCGAAGATCTCGGAAGCTTACGGCCATAAAAGCCGGGAAAAATGGGCCGTTTTAAACATTAGGAAGTCGAGCCCCATGTTACAAAAGTATTGGTCATTGCTAGACGTGAAAAGTGGAGAAGTGCTATTGATTATCGAGTAGCGGGGTTGTTTAGTAAGCGTATATAAGTACATGCTGCTGAATTTTAGGAGCCATACTGCTTTCTTTTATGACCGCTGGAAATAACTATAAGTATTAGGATTCTAGTTAGAGTAAAGGCACCGTCAATCAAGTAATGAATATAAATTATTTAATTTTATATTTGTGTTATCTTTACTTTTCAATACATTTTTTACATGGTCGGCTGCGATTGCCTCAAGTCTTCATACCTTTAATTTTCTCGGCGCATCCTTTATCGATTTTCATATCGATTTACATTTCGAAAGGTTTTTTTGTTGGTAACTTTTCTACGAAACAGAATTGAAAGGAGGGTAAATTTATTACGAATATATCGATTTAAAATTTTATATAATAAAAAAAATTAATTTTGAATAAACTTTTGTTGCGCACCAATTTAGAATTCTTCGTGGTAATCCAAAAAAACTAAAAACTAAACTAATGCCAACTAATGGAAAAATTTTCGTACGCATTTAAGCATCTACCCACAACCGTTGTCAAATTCGGTGCACTTTGAAATGGAATCTTTTTATTGACGAACTAATATATTAAATTAAATTACAATGTGAGGGCCCAGAAAAATAATATACTAAATTAAATTAAATAATACCGGCTGAAGTAACCGAAGGCAACATGCCGCACGTGCCTTTGAAAAGGACCGCGGAGTTCAGGAGTTCGGAGTGGATAGGATAAGATCGCTATGTATACATATACATACAAAAATCAGTTATTTATTTTTGGAAAATAAAAGAAAATCCTTTTTCACTTTTTTTCGGTCCGTCCCTACACTCCTCTCGCCTGCTCATACGTTGTCCTCACTTTCGCCTGCTGTAGCTCCAATTCAAATGGCTTTTATGTTAAAAAAAAATGGCTTTTATACTTCCCTTATTTTTCAAAAAAGTACCGTTAAGCAATCCTAAATTATAGACATTATAACATCAATACCCAAATTTATATGTCACAAAAATCTCAAATTTGTATAGTGTGACAAAAAACCCTCGATTTTTTGTCACATTGGTATAAGTTTTAAGGTTAAAATGAGGGAAATCGTCCCAAATCATATTTTATATGGATGTTAGTTTGATCTTAAACTTTTCAATTTTACCAATTTGGTTATAAACCTTTATGTGAATTTCTAACCAATTCCCGTTGGTCAATTTTCGCCAAAAATTGTGAACATGGCAATGTGCTACATAGGATTAACACCGACAATTGGACCGCATGTCAATGATAGGACTAAATTAAAATTTCGCACAAAAATTTAGGATTGAATAAACATCCATACAATATATTTATTACAAATTGAGCAATTTTTCTAAAAAAAATGGGATATTAGCATAGCGGAGGGCATAATTTATGATTTTGTTGACATAGCAAAATTGTAGGTATTCGTATCATAGTAAATATTAAATATTTGATAATATTATTATTATTTTTTATCATCGAATGATAAATATAACTATGATTACTAAATATATTGTATCCGGGATAAATATATGGTCACTAGATTTCCAATTACTAATGATTACTAAATAGTCATAACTATTATTTTTAACTATGATACAATATATTTATTACAAATTGAGCAATTTTTCATTACTTCATTAGGAATATATTATATTAGCAATTTAAATTACTAATGACATTCTCATTTAAATTGATACTTGACATCATTGTGAGTAAATAGTTATGACTATTTACTCAATCATTAGTAATTATAAATATATTTTCATTAGTAACTATTATTTTTAACGTCAAGTAGATTAGCAATTTAAATTACTCAATTTTCATCAGCAGAATCCGAACTGATCTCATCCAAGGTTTCGACTCTGATTCACCTCGAAACTCTAAAGACACCCTTCCAGGTAGTGAAAACGAGCCAAGAGTGTTTTCATGCAACTATTGTCAGAGGAAATTTTACAGCTCTCAAGCACTCGGAGGCCACCAGAACGCGCACAAGCGAGAGTGGACACTAGCAAAGCGTCACCGGATCGGCGGCTTTGCGTATTCCAGCATGGCCTCCCTGCCGCTGCATGGCTCTTATAACAGATCTCTCGGCATTCAAGTGCATTCTATGATCCACAAGCCGCCTCACACTTATCGACATGACGGGTGGAGTAGGCAATCGCTGAATCAGCAGCCTGCAGTTGGAAGATTTGTGGTACAGGATTCTTTTCGTGTGGGAATAACCACCACAGGATCATCATCAAATTCTGGGATCGGCAGGTTCGACGGAGTCAGGAAGATTTCTTCTGCCGCCGAAGGGATGGGAGGATCCTGGTGGGGCAGTGTAAACCATTTGGATACCAAACAAGATGAAGTGCAGAAAATTGACTTGTCCCTGAAACTCTAAGCTGTTTTTCTCTTCCTGTTTCCCTCCTTTTTCCGCCCTCTCCAAGCAAAAGTAATGACATTTTCTTACTTCTTCAGGCAAAGTTGGTTTATTTTGTTTCGGGATTATCATTTGTACATGCTTTTCTGAGTATAGACATAAATCACCGTGGGATGGACTAATTTCTAGGACGCTTCTACTGTCTCCTATAATCTGGAAATCTGAGTTTCTTTGTCCAGAATTAAGTTTTTTTAACAGTAGATGGTAGGAGTGAAAAAACACAAGAAGAAGAGATTTCCATGGGTTGCGGCTAGCCGTAAAAACTGGTTTTGACAACCAGTGCAAAGGGCTTTGGAAACTTAATGTGAAGTCACCTATTAATATTTGAATTTGGCCGCTATTAAATTAATGGAGGACACTAGTTGGAAGTTTAAAAGGAGAGTGAAGGACAAAGATCAGACTGAGTCTCCCAAAACATGACATGCAACAGAGTTTTTATCTAATTAAGAACAGTAGCTTTTTTTTCACATGCATTATTAGTTTCATGCGGACATGATGGTCCACACTGGCAGGGGTGTCATCTGAAAGCATGTTCTTGTCATCTCTTGCTGTCACAAAACACTAAACGCGCAATGCTTGTCAAGAAAGAACATTGTAGAGTTGGATGGCTGTGATTTGTCTGAACAGCATTACAGAGACCTACTTACAGTTGATTATAGACCATTTTTGTTTGGTATGGCCATGTGAGATGGCGCAGAATGGCCCACACAAGCTCTGCTATCACATCATTTTCCATACACAAACTTTGGGTAAAATCTGCATATTCATTTGATTTCTCACCTAATAAGATTTCTTGACTGTGGCCATCAAAGCAGGACGCCCACAACAGACCCGATGTGCACTGGTTGCATCTTTTCATTAGTCATAATGCAACTTGGATTTTCCACAATCAAGAGTTAATGTGACAGATTTACCCCGACGACTATAAAAAACCCTAAACCGGTACATTTATGACAAATTTACCCCAAGCTAATTTATTCGACCACAAAAAACCCCAAACTGGTAAATTTGTAACAGATATACCCTCCGCTAAATTGGATTAATACCACAAAAAAATTTTTAAAAAAAATTGTAAATTGTGACAAACAGAGTGTAAAATCCTAAATTGGTATACCGGTTAACTCCATCACGTGTCATTTAACTTAATAATTTGAAAGTAAAATTTAACGAAAACTAATAGAGGGTAAATTTGTCACAAGCGTATCAGTTTGGGGTTTTTGGTGATCAAAAAAATAGTTTGGGGTAAATTTGTCACATGTGTACCAGTTTTGGATTTTTCAAGGTATTAACCCTTAATAAAATTTTATTCAAGAATGATGGAAGCGGAAAAATAAATAATAAAGAAAATAATTA
The DNA here is from genome assembly GCA_014182565.1 of Eucalyptus marginata. Taxonomy (NCBI): domain Eukaryota; kingdom Viridiplantae; phylum Streptophyta; class Magnoliopsida; order Myrtales; family Myrtaceae; genus Eucalyptus; species Eucalyptus marginata. The sequence continues at coordinate 516,847 of JABKBI010000014.1, read as the reverse complement.
AAAAAAGAGAGGAAAAATAAAATAAAACTAGCAAATAAAAATAAATTAGGAAATAGTGTTGCGAGATATTTTCACCATCTCTGTTTGTGAACTTTTAAGTTCATCTATATTGATATACCATTCATATAAAAAATGTTATAATATGATATGAATATATCTGATCTTATTACTGTGATTCACTAAGCAGTTGATAAAATATAGCAAATTCTAGGATTTTATATTCTATCATATTTAGTCCTATCTTTACTAGAGATATTGACGAGCAAACGTAGCTTAAGAGGCTTAATCTTTCGTCCTCTTATAACATGGCTATAGTTCGTTCATTGGGAAGGTTGAGCACAACGAAGAGATGCACTCAAAACTAGGGAGAGATTTCAAACCTTAGTTTTCATCCAACATGACCATTCTGGTTATTTTTTAAGATTGAACACGATTAAGCACTTTAGCACAATCACTGTGTTTTTATCGTTCTTCAATCATAATAGATTATGTCTTTTACGTAAATGCTTTTAGATTTTTTGGGCACATTTTTTTAAAATTTTAATGACCGATGATGTTGGTAGATTACTCCTTAGTTATATTCCTAATCCCCCTAGCTAACTTCACTTGTTCTCGGGATAAATGGATAGGACTCCATCTTTTTGGAATTAGATTTGCTTTCACTTTATCTTTCTTCTTTAAAACTTCTCTCTTAGGCGGACAAGCGGATGTGGATCCACCAATTTACCTCTCCGGTACCCTTCCCTAAGAGCAACGGTAGTCGTCTTACACTTCAAAGAGAGGTAGAAAATCCCAGGATACCTAGTAAATATTCGCGTAAACTTGTGAGGAAGATTTAGTTCTTCTCTCAAGCTCCTCAAGTAGTTCCTCTTAGTCTTCTTATGGATCGTCAAGCTCAAGATCTCATGCAAAAATCCCAACAACTCGTTTCTCCATGAGATCACTGCTCGGATCAATATGCCTAGAATCTTCATATGGAGAAATATATGGCAATTTCTGGAACTCCTCCATCCACGCCTTCACCTTCTTCTGTGCACCATATCCCCTGGGGGAATGCCAAGGCTGTTTGGCCCCTCTTGAACTGCCTATATTCACCCCTTACCTCATTATCCCATTGAACTTGCCAATGGGATAATTGTCTAAAAGTCTTAAACCTTGAAACATTTCAATTGTACCAATTCAGTTTCAAATATATTGACGATTTGCCAATTTAATCATTCTAGCTAATTATCCTTAAAAGACACAGCAAACAAAATGTATCCTCAAAAAATTTTAACATAAAAAGGCACATTCCCAAAGAGCAAAGATCAAAAGATAAAATTAAAAAGATTTGCGAGATGATGATAGGAATAAAGTACATAAAAATTGTAAAACTTTTTCGAGAAAGTATAATCGAGCCGTAAGACTTTCGAATTGAAATTAAATCCCAAATGATTTTACTAACTCAACCAATTTTATGACTTGATTGCATTACTTAAAAACTTTAGAATTCTAATGCATTTTTCGAACAATCCTCCATATTTCATTCTACGAAGAGTTGGGCCTTCGGTCCATATTTCTATTTTATTAATTGATAAACAATTAATTAAAATGCGACACTTTTTCTTATGGCTGAAAAAGAATCTAACATCTTCCTTCTTGGACTCGAAATTTTTCACTGGACTTTAAGAAATTTACATAATGCGAAATAGCTTTTATGCTTCTTAATCCTATGCAACTCAAATGGGTTTTTTGACCCAAAAAGCATGAATGGCCTAGCCCACTAAAACATAGAGCTGTTAAACGGGTGGGTTGGGTCGGGTTTGGGTCGGGTCATTAATGGTCCGACCCAAATTAACCCATTAATCCATTTATGACCCATTTATGCTTAATGTAAATTTTCGACCCATACCCGACCCGATCCATAACCAACCCATACCCGACGGAACCCATATTAATAAAATATTTTCATATTTAACCAAATTTAGAAAAACTTATTCCTATATATATATATATATATATATAAATATATATATATACACATTACATATATATATATATATATATATATATATATATACATTACATATACATATATACATATACATATATTTTTAAGATTATATTACTAAAATACTTCCGAGCTTATTTCTTTTATATATATATATATATTATTTTTTTTTAAATGGTAATGCTAAAATAGTTTTATACAACACAAATGTAATGAACAATTTTATACTTTTTAAAATAATTATTTTAAAAAATCGAATTCTAATTATTTTTTATTTTTTAAAAGAATTTTTAAATTATCTTTATTTTATTTTTTTAAATATAATTTTTCGTTTTTCTTTTTCTTTTTTGTTCTTCTTCTTCTTTGGCCGGTCGCTGGCCACGACGGCCCGGCCGACGGCCGGCCACGGCGAGGCTCGAGCTCCCCGATGTCGGCGAGGCCTCCGCCTCGCCGATCTGGCGAGCTTGACCTAACCCCCTCGCCGGATCTGGCGAGGCTTGAGCCTTGCCGGACGTCGGCGAGGCCTCCACCTTACCAGATCTGGCGAGCTCGAGGCTCGCTGACGTCGGGCAGCTCAAGCTCGCCCCTCGTCGAATCTGGCAAGGCTTGAGCCTTGCCCAACGCCGGTGTCGCTACCAACTTTTTTCGGGTATCAACCACCTAGGGTTTGGCTAATAGATTGTTAAGCCTAGACTTAACTCGAGCTCTCCCAAGCCCATACCAATTCGCGACTAAGGTTCAATTTTTAACGTGCAATTGATTTTTAACTAGGAGTCGCCACTAATCTATTTTTGGTGGGTTGATTAGAAATCCAAGTAAAGTAACGGGAGTTTTACTTTACTCCTACGAACCAGAGACTATAGGTACGGGGATTTGGTTACACTAGATTTCTCTAATGCCCTTTCGGTACCATTCTTTTACTTTCAAAAATGTTTCTTTTGCAGGCAGCTTAAATTTATTTTAAATCTATTTTCCTAACATGTGAGGCGATCATGCGGGTGCGCAATCCACCAATTTAACACCAAGATAAATAATAAATCGCAAACTTACCTCAAAGCAACGAAAGCATCTGCAATGTTAAATTAAAATCCACATCAACAACCCTAGATATGGTTTCTAATTAACATGCAATTTCCCTTTTTTTTTTTGTTTTCACTTAATTAATGAAAATCATGCAATATGCAATGCAATATTAACGAAATGACCTAATTTTAATGACATGTAATTTCTAATTAAATGGGCTTAACAAAAATACTAAATGACATGCATCTCAAAGAATCTACCCTAATGACGTGCGTATGGCGATTCTTCTTTTTCCTAAAAGGATGCATTCTACCCTAAATAATGAAACTAATTTAGCCTAAGGCACTTTTATATTTTTTATGAAATTCGGAATTAAAAAATGTGAAAATTATCTAGCTAGATGAAGATCCTAAAATGCAATTTATTTAAGAAGATGCCTAAACTTATAATAAATTAAGAAAAATATTATCTAAAATTAAACTAGGTGCAATTTAACCCTAATATGCAATGACGTGCAAAATATGCCCTCTAATTCTACATGACATATGCATGATGATTTTTGTTTCGTTTTTTTTTTTTATTAATTTCGAAATGCAAATCAAACAAAAATAAAACTAACATTCTATATGCTTTCTTTTTGTTTTGTTTTTTTTTTTTTGATTCAAAATAAAACTCCTATTCTAAATATGCATGATAATAAAAAAACAAACCTAATCCTAATTCGAACATTTTTTGATTTTTTCTTTTTATTTCGAAATTAACAATTGCCAAATAATTAAACATGCAATTCAAGTTTTAAAAAAAAAAAAAAAAAACTAGCAACCTAAGTTAATTGATTTGATTTTTTTTTTTTTTTTTTTTAAATTCATGATAAATAGAATGTTTTGCCTAACTATGCAAATAACCCTAAAACATGCAATATCCTAATTCAGGCATATCTCAAGATAAATAAAAACAATCAAGTTCATTCAAAATTACCCCAAAAAGGATATCGCACATTATTCAAATCAAGGGATAATATTTCGCTAGTAAAATCAATAAATTGATCTTAAGCCTTAAAGATCAAAATATCAATTTTATTCCCACTTGATTAATTATTTCATCTAAAGCCTTATAGATGAAATAAAAAACCTTGGCGCGGTTGCGAATTAGGTAATACATTGAGATTTTCAATTATGCATGGATGGACATTCCAACCAAAGAAAACTAACATAGAAAGAAATAATAAACAAATAAATAAAAAAGTAAAAAAACCTAAACTTGCCTAAAAAAAGGTAAAGTAAAAATACCTAATTTAACTCTTCCCTTTTAAAAAAAAAAAAAAAAAAGAAATCTTGGCCGGTTCGGAGGTCCGGCGAGGGAGGGCTCGTCGGCTAGGGTTCCGGCGAGCTGTAGGGGCGGCACGTCAGCGGTGCTGTTGATGCTCGGGAGGAGACGGTGAGTGGGGTGCCGGATCGCAAAGGCAGCTGCTGGTCGCGTCGTGCGGAGGCGCGGCAAGGGGGCTGAGACGCAGCAGAGGAAGGGCGAGGGGGCTCGCAGGCTTCTGGGGTCGGCTCAGAAAAGGTGGCGGTCCGGAGCTGCAATCGTCGCTGGTGGCAGGCGAGCGAGGCTGGTGCAGAGAGGTGGAATCGGGTGTGTGTCGGCTTCGGGCGGCGTCGACGCAGCCATGGAGGTGGATCGGCGTTCGAGTTCCAAATCGGATGGTGGCGCGAGCTGCCGGGGGTGTCGCGAGCTCCCGGGCGAAGGCTGGCGGAGGCGCGCGGCGCAGGGACCGGCGACTCGGGCGGCGGCGGAGGCATCAGCTTCCCGAGGAAGATGAACAGGACCTCCTCTTTTGTTTTTTCTTTTTGTTTTGTCTTCTTTTCTCCTTGCTGGCCTGTCCCTTCGCGTGTACTCCTCTCTCTCGCTACTGCTTCTTTTCCTTTTGCCTTTCGCAACACTTTTTGCGAAGGAAAAAGTCACAAAATCCCTATTTCCTTTTTGGCAAATTTTTCTTTAAAAATCGAGAGAACCCATGGACGGCAACTCCTTTTACTTTTTGATTTCCACGACTCTAAAAAAAAAAAGAACCAAAGAAAAACCCCTTTCTAATTCCCGCATCATGTCTTTTATAAGCTAAAAAAATGTATCTTCGCGACATATTTTTTTCCTTTTGTGTGCGCACGATACCCCTAAATATACCGTTGAAATATTTTTCGCATATTCCAAAAACAATTCCCCTTTTTGCGCAAAATGCATCCCCCAGTGTATATTACCTAAATATCTTAACGCAATATAACAAAAAATAAAATTTTCCTAAACTATATGCCATGTGATTTTTATTCTTTATTTAGCAAAAATCAACCTCAAAAATTTAGGTGTCAACAGCTGCCCCTTTTGAAGGTGAGCTCGCAGAGGTTGCCTTTGAAGACAAATTGAGACCTAAATTTTGGTCATGCTCATGCAATGAATGATTTTTTGTTGGAATATGAATTCCATTTTTTAATGCAATTTATATGATGCATGGAAATACTAATGCAAATGATAGATGAACCTACCTAGAATAACTTACCTTCGAGGAGGATAGAATAATTCGAGGTAGTGGGTGTTACCTATCCAGGACCTGTACCATTCTACGGTCGCCTAGAATAGTAACATGACTTTGTGACGATGCTACTTTCCTAGGACCCGTACCATTCTACGGTTGCCCAGTATGGCAGAAAGGAGCTGCTTTCTCAGGACCCGTACCATTCTACGGTCGCCTGAATGAGGAAATTGCTTTTCCAGGACCCGTATCATTCTACGGTCGCCTGTTAGAGCAATAAATGTTGTTTAGGACCTGTACCATTCTATGGTCACCTAAACGGAGGTTTTTGCTTGGCTAGACACCGAATCATTCTTCGGTCGCCCAGCGTTGCAATCTGGAGAAAAATCTTTGGGGACAACTCAATCGAGTGTCGGTGTATTCAAAAGGGGAATACCTGTGCAATGACAAATATTTGAGGTATAGAGATATACTTACCTGGTGACATCTCTGTTCCTTGGGGACATGTCTCTTGCAAAACATGATCATAGGAAAGACAACATGCATTTGTAATCACAGACATGCATTAATTCAAGTAAGGTTCATACGTAATAATTTCTATCAACCACGCATTATCCTAATTTCAATAGGAATGATCTCAAATGATGATTCCAATCTGAACGCATGAGCGTCATGGATGTGTCAAATGAGAGATCCTTCAATCTGAAAGGACTTTTCACTCATCCTCTTTAAAATGGGCTATTTTATCCTGACCTTTGATCTAGGATCGTGACAATCATTCTATCTCACCATCGTCATGCCAGACAAGGGTTTGAGCAATCTCGCAAGTGGTACGACCTCACCAATCTGAGGGGTCTTTAACGGGGACCGTACTGTCGACTTGGTCAATGGCTTAACAAATGGGACTCTTTGAGTCGAAGCTATTGAAAGATGACATTTCGCAACTGTCTTGGGACTTACAAGTCAAGAAACACACGAAATGAGGCAGAAATTATCTTACTCACACTTCTTCAAGCGATGCTTTCATGCATGTAAACTCTTACGTTAATTCAAGTGCCCTAATCTGAAGAGACTTTACAAGGGACGTAACGTAGGTTCGGTTGATGGGCTGTGAAATGAAAGGATCATTAGGCTCAAAAAGTGTTTAGAGGGTCAAAAATTGGTGATCATCTTGACATTTCCACCACTTTCCTTCTCCACTGTCGAAGATTTTTTTTTCTCATCAAATCTTCATTGATTGCAACAGCATTTGAGTTTTGGTACCACCTTGTTGGGGATAGGACTCATTATATCTAGAGTTTGATTTTTTTTTTTGGGCATTGGCCTTGCTTTTACCAGGCACATTGCATTTTCATGCCTCATTTTGCACTTTTTTTTTTTTTTTAACAAAGTCTCCATTTGTCAGCATTTTAGTTCATGCCACTTGGAAATTTTTGTCTTGCCCCAATGTAGGGGATGATCATCAATTGGGTTTAATATGAAATGAATTCATAAGCTCAAGTGGGCTGTGCAATGGATAAAAGTGTATAGGATAGAGGAATAACTGCTCTTCATCATCCTAGGGCACTTTAAACTATCATACGAGCTACAACGCGAAAGCAACACTCGAAGATCGATGCAAGTGTGAGTAAGAAAATTCCTATTATTCATCTCAAATTTTGTCCCAATGTGGGATGATCCTTGACAGGAATGATTTAAAAACTCTTCACGTGTGTGGGCTCAAAGGGCTAAACGATGGGTATACCTGTAGTGTTTCAGGTAGAGGAAAAAATTGCCTCTCATCACCTTGGATGGCGTACCCTTTGCGAGATCACCCTTTTCCTTGCAGACATGGAATTTTTCACACAGCTCACTGGGGATTTGTGTATGAAAAGTGTATGGAACAAGGCTTGTCTTTCATCATTCCAAGGTATTCCATTTGACACATTCAATTTATCTCACACAATTCATCAATGAAGAAAAATGCAAGATTTATGACAAATTTGAATAATTCAACTCATTGAGGCATTTTATTCATCATAGAAATACTTGCAGTTCATGACATGACATGGCAAATTCTATCATGGGTAATACTTTTTTACAGCATCCGAATTAACTGGAGTGGAAAACTCACGACCATCCATTTCTGCCAAAATCAGAGCACCTCCAGGAAGTACCTTCTTCACCACATAATTTGGGGCAAACTTTCCCCTAGGATCTGTAAAAATTGGCAATAGCTTCCTCATAACAAGATCATTTATCTTAAAATGTCTCGGTCGTACCTTTCGGTTGAAGGATCTGGCAACTCTTCGCTGATAAGTTTGGCCATGACAAAGAGCCTTTAGTCTTTTCTCCTCTATCAAGTTTAACTACTCAAATCTTTGCTGCATCCATTCAGCCTTAGACAAGTTTACTTGGGATAAAACTCTTAGAGAAGGAATCTCCACCTCCACGGGTAGAACTGCTTCCATGCCATACATCAAAGCAAAAGGGGTTGCCCCAGTGGAAGTGCAGATCGATATCCGATATGCCTTTAGTGCAAAAAGTAACCGGTCATGCCAATCTCGATAATTCTCAGCTGTCTTAGCCAAGATCTTCTTAATGTTCTTATTAGCTGCTTAAACAGCCCCATTCATTTGAGGGCGGTAAGGGGACGAATTCAAATTCTTGATCTTGAACTCGCTGAACAGCTCGTCAACGAGTTTATTATTCAAGTTCGTTCCATTGTCAGTGATAATTGCTTCAGGGACGCCATAGCGAGCAATTATGTCAAGTTTGATGAACTTCACAACATTGCGGGCGGTGACATTCACAAAGGATGTAGCCTCGATCCATTTGGAGAAATAGTCTATCGCCACTAAAATGAATCGATGCCCATTTGAAGCCTTAGGATTGATTGGGCCAATTACATCAATCCCCCACATCGAGAAAGGCAATGGCTCAGAAAACTGATGCAACTTAGTTGGAGGAACATTTATCTTATCACCATGAATCTGGCAGCGGTGACAACTTCATACATGCTTGATGCAGTCACTTTCTAATGTGAGCCAGTAGTAGCCTAATCTCATAATCTTCTTAGCCATCATGTGCCCATTCATGTGAGGGCCACATATCCCTTCATGCACTTCTTGCATGATTTGAGTAGCTTCTGTTGCCCCCACACATCGTAACAAGATTGAATCATAGGATCTCTTGTAGAGATTCTCGCCACTAATGAAGAATTTTGAGGCCATCTTCGTGATGTACTTCCTATCAGCGGGAGTGCTTCTTTCAGGAAATTTCTGCCTTTTAATGTAGTTCATGATATCGTAATACCATGGTTTTCCATCAGGTTCTTCAGTTATGATCATACAGTAAGCCGGCTTTGGCAAAACTTCTATTTTCAATGGCTCGACTTCTAATCCTTCAGCAACTTGTAACATAGATGACAAAGTTGCGAGTGCATCATCAAATTGATTGTGAGACCTTGGTAAGTATTCAAATGAAATTTCTTTGAATTGCTTCACGAGACCTTCCAGATACCGGTGGTATGGGAGCAATTTGGCATCCTTGGTCTTCCACTCACCTACAATTTGTAGTATGATTAGTGCTGAATCTCCGAATACCATTAACTTGGCCACACCCATCTCGATTGTGGCTTGAAGTCCGAGGATGCAAGCTTCATACTCGGCCACATTGTTGGTGCATGGGAATGTCAATTTTGCAGCTACCGAATAATGCTGTCCCTCTGGGGATATCAGAACTGCCCCAGTACCAGAACCAGACAAGTTTACGGCTCCATCGAAGAACATCTTCCATGAGTCTTCATTTACACTCAAGACACGGTCATCAAGGAAATTGTCATCGTTGTTAGAGACGCCTAAATTCTCGGCCAATAGATCCGCGATCACTCGACCCTCAACCGACTTTTGTGGCATAAATTGCACATCAAATTTGGAAATCAAAATTTGCCATTTGGCCAACTTACCCACCAGAGCTGGCCGATTAAGTAAATACTTGACGGGGTCGTTCTTTGTCACGAGAAATGTCTGGTAATGTAATGTGTATTGTCACAATCTATGCAATACCCATACCAAAGCGGCACAAGTCTTCTCAACATCAGAATACTTCAACTCTAATATGGTGAACTTCTTACTTAGATAGTAAATGGCTCGCTCTGTTTTATCAACAGGACTTTCCTGAGCCAACATTGCACCCAATGATTCACTATGAATGGTGAGGTAAAGAATCAAGGGATGCCCTAGTGATGGTGGGACAAGAACTGGTGGATTCATCAAGTACTGCTTCAATTTGTCGAACGCCTCTCGACACTCGTCATCCCAATTGATTCGTGCATTCTTCTTTAGGAGTTTGAAGAATGGCTTGGCCGTTTCAGATAGTTGAGAAATGAACCGGGCTATGTAATTTAGTCTTCCCAAAAGACTCCGGACTTCTTTCACCGTTGATGGAGGTTGTAGCTCACATATGGCCTTAGCCTTGGATGGGTCGATCTCAATCCCCTTCGCTACAATGAATCCAAGTAATTTACCGAGATGTTGCCCCAAACACGCATTTAGCGGGATTTAGCTGAAGCTTGAATTCACGAAGTCGGTCAAATAATTTCTTCAAGGTTTCCATATGGCTTTTTCCAGGCCGGGCCTTTGCAATCATATCGTCAACATAGACTTCAATCTCCTGATGCATCATATCATGGAATAGTGTTACCATGGCTCGTTGGTAAGTTGCCCATGCGTTCTTGAGTTCGAAGGGCATGACCTTGTAATGAAAGGTCCCCCACGGGGTGATAAATGCAGTCTTCTCCTTGTCTTCCTCTTTCATCCTTATCTAATTGTATCCGAAAAACCCATCCATAAACGAGAATAGTTCGAACCCGGCGGTACTATCGACGAGGACATCAATGTGAGGGAGTGGGAAATCATCCTTTGGACTCGCCTTGTTCAGATCTCGATAGTCAATACAAACTCGAACTCGACCATCCTTCTTCATTACCGGCACAATGCTAGCCACCCATTCAGGGTATTGTGAGACTTCAATAAATCCCACATTTAGAAGCTTCATCACCTCCTCTTCTATCTTCTTCGAGAGCTCGGGCTTAGTTCTCCGAAGTCTCTGCTTCTTAGGTGGCACGTCCAGATTAGTAGGCAAGCAATGCTCGACAATCGATGGGTCTAAACTAGGCATGTCAGCATAGGTCCATGCAAAGATATCTTGATATTCCTTCAGTAGTTGAATTAGGTGCTCGGCTTCGTCTTTAGGAAGATTTGCCCCAATTTTAACTTCTTTAGCTTCTTTAGTGTCACTTAAATTAATAGTGACGGTCTGCTCGGATGTGAGAGCCTTGGCTTTTTCATGTTGTTCCCCGCTTCGCTACACTTCAATGGAATCTTCAATCAAGTCCTTGAGATCATCTATATCAGCATTTGTTGCATTGGATTGGACCATTTCCATGCCTTTGTATGCTACAAGACTGTTCCTGAAACATGAAGTGAATAAATTAGAAAGACAAACAGAGTAATCTATATTTTTCCTTCTTTTTTCTCTTTTTGTGTTAAGAAAAACCTTGGCAAAAAATTTTTTTGAAATATTTTGACACAAGAAAGCATGATGAAGTCCGGCCTCGAAATTCTCCTTGGATTTTCTTTTTCTTTTATCGGTTGGATATCATCACCGGGCTGGTTTGGTGTACCTCATCATGCCCTCAAAATAAAACTTGTAATTTTATTGATATTCATCAATCAATTACATTTATTGAATGGAAATGCAATTTTCAAGCCCTAAAAAGAAAGCGAAAAAGAAGAAATCAAAAACAAGCCCTAGAAAGCGATAAAAATTCCCGCGCAAGGGAATGTGAGAAAGCAGTAAATGAGTTACTCTCGTGGGCTAGAGCCCATCTCCTCCGGAGGTCCTTCATCAATGGTCCCTATGAAGATGTCATCGAAGAGAGTAGTGATTCCTTCCAATGCATCTCCAGGCTTTTCTGTCTCCGAGGGTGTCAAATTATCCATGCCATCCCATCCATCCGAGACTATCTCACGAGGATCAACACAGTAGCTGGGAGGGGCCGAATACTTCACCAGGTAATCAAATTTGCCACTAGGCTGCCCTAGGGTATCTACTTCATCCTGCATCATTATGGGAGGACCGGGGAATGTCTCATGAATGCTCGGGGGTAGCGGGTTTTGCCTCCCTCGCCCATGACCAAGTGGCTGGTTCTGCCTTCCTTGTCTTCGTCCTCTTGAACTTCCTCCACCTCTTCCATGGTACCCTAAACCAGTAGAACGGGACCTCTGAGGGGCTTCAATGGGGCTTCGAATGCCTTGACCATTTCTTCCAAAATCATCGCCAGGAACGAAACTATTTCTAACCATTACTCTTCCTACCATGAGGGCAGCATCTGAAACCTCAGGAATGCGCGGTGATGAACCTCGAGAAGCATGTATGGTGGATACCAACTCAAATGAGTGGTAACTTGATTCAAGCTCAGAATCTGGCTCTACATAGGGGATAGCTGTCTCATGATAGATCCGGTGGTCTTCCTCACCATACACGGTAACTAGCTTCCTTTCGATCACAAATTTCACAGCTTGACGTAGACTTGAAGGCATTGCTCCTATCTGTACGTCGAGATGGATTTCTCCGAGTACCTCCTTCTTTATGCCATCAAAAGCTCGTACTGAGGTCATCGCAGCATGTATCCTTGACGGGTCTACCTTGAGGCGGTGTATTGTGGCTAATGGACATATGTTCAGAGTGGACCCATTATCAAGGAGCACTCGAGACACATGAGAAGACTTGTGTTTAACGGATATGTAGAGTGCTTTGTTATGTCCTCGGCCTTCGAGAGGGAATTCTTCATCAGAAAAGGCAATCAAATCCTTGAGAATGACCGATCCCACAAATTCTTCCAACTTGTCCGCCTCAACTGTCTCTGGCACATGAATTTCACTCAACACCTTCATTAGTGACTTTTGATGCACAGAGGATGTTTGGAGAAGCTCGAGCAAAGAGATCTGAGCAAGCATCTTTCGCAATTGATCGACCACATTATACTCACTTGCTTTAATCACAGCCAGAAATTCCTTAGCTTCTTCATCGGTGACTGGCTTTGCAGTTTGAGCACTGGCTTGACCATAGGTTCGACCAGACCTTGTAACAAGGTCGACATCTAAGTCATAAGACCAAGGCATTGCTTTGTTGTTGACATACTCATATGGTTGAGGTATCTCGATCACAATCTCCTCATCAGATGCATCTTCTAGCAGAGGTATACCCGCGAGCGAAGGATCAACTTCTTCTTTATCAGTATTGAGTGCAGCCTGCTCCTCCTCCCAATCAATGATGATGTGGGAAATAGTGGAAACTACGCAGTTACGGTCAGCATATATGATAATGCCGTCATCCACCATTTGGGTAATTCTTTCCTTCATCAGCGATAGGGGAACATTTTCTTGACCTGGATAATATCCAGCTCTCACCAGTCCGCTGTAAGCATCTGCCACGTGCACCTTCGAGTCCTTGATTCGGCCGACTTCAGGTTCCAGGATAGCATTCACCGTACCTTCATGCTTGGGTAGCGGATTCTTCTGGACATTCGGCCGAGCAGTTTGAAACGAAAAGATTTTCGTGTCTAAGAGGTTTTGGATCTTATGCTTGGGGGTGAAACACTCATCAGTTGAATGCCTCAGTTCATCGCTATGGTAGTCACATTTCTTTGTAGGGTCGTAACTGCGATTGCTTTCACGGTTAGGACGTTTTGGTTCACTAGTAAGCAAACCTTTCTTTTGGAGGATCGTCAGCACTTGGGATGGAGACCCAGGGAGAGGAGAGAATTGTCTCCTATTAAATGGTTGACGGCCAGCGGTTTGGGGCTGTCTCGGATTCATTTGGATAGCCGGGGCACGTTTGACATTTTCTTGGCTATAAGCCACATTCACATCCACAGCCGCTTCCTTCTCCTTTTTGGCAGTGAATCTTTTACTAGATGGCTTAGTAAACCATCATTCCCTTATCCCCACTTCGAGTTGTTCTCCCACGGGAATAAGCTGATTGAAGTTTTCAACGTACGTGCTGGCCATCCGGTTACGGAATTCAGACGGGAGGGTTTTGACAAACAACTTCATCAACTCCTTGTCAGTAGGCTCGGGAGTGATTTGAGCTGCCAGATTTCGCCATCTTACGGCATACTCTTTGAATGACTCGTTCCTCTTTTTCTCCATCCTCTCAAGATCCTCTCGGGAAGGTGCAATATCCATGTTGAACTTGTATTGCTTGAGAAATGCGTCGGTCACTTCATTCCAAGTGTCGAGAAGGTTCACATTCTTCATGACATACCAGTTTAGTGCAGGTCCAGTCAAACTCGCATGGAACGATTGGATCATGAGGGGTCCGTTCTTGACATATTGGGCCATACGCACGTGGTACATTTGCAAATGAGCTTTTGGGCAGGAAGTACCATCGTACTTCTCAAAATCCGGCATTTTGAATTTCTTTGGCATGTTGACCTTCTCATACACAGACAGGTCGAATGGGAGTGAATTCTGCGACTCTTGCAGTTGTTTCAATTTTCCCTCCAGCTTTGTGAAGCATTCATCATGATCAGTCTTTGGAATGTTGTCGGGCTTGGTCTTTCTAACAAGGACCGAGTCATCGTCCAACCCGGCATGTCATCGTCAACCTTGTTTGTTTGCTTCGGGATAATTATTTCAGGAAGAGCAGGTGCATTTGTTGGATTTACTTGGAGGAATTGGAGTTGATCCTTCACAAGCTGTAGAGAGGCGAGCACTTGTTGGAGTTGAGTCTCCACGGCGGACATACGATCACGCATTTTTGATTGGTCGGCCATTCTAGCTCTTAATCGCGTAATAATGGGCGAGCGTGGAGGATCTGTTATCACCTAAAATATGAATACACATAAGCACTTTATATAAAATAATGCCGGTCCATGACGAAAGTCTAACTGCTTTTATTCATTAATGAAATTGTTTGACATTAACAATGTAAAGAAAGTTGCAAAGCCCTAGACAAATAAACTAATGAAGTAAATGACTCAACTTGCTAAACATTAAGCTAAAAATCAAATAGGTTCAAGCCATTTTATTTGGCCCGATCTATAAAGACATGGGAAGTCAACGCTTGACGCAATTGCCTCTTCTCCTTAGCATCCTTCTTGGCTTGCTTCTCAAGTTCTTCAATTTTCCTCTTGTGACGATTAAGCTCCGCTTGTCGAGTGGGCTTTTCGGTCACATCTGGCACCTTTGGGAGATACTCGGTCGGGATCTTGTGCTGACGGATGTATCGAGCCGTGGCATAGTAAGTCTTTTCTTTCCCTCCAAGCTCATCTTCAGGCAAGCTCAACTTTTGATTGTGACATGTGAGCCAAGCTCGTTCGATACAACGAAGCTCCCTTTTGTGATCGCCATCCTTGGCAGTGAATCGAGCTTGGAACAAACCCAACTTGAGAGGGGGTGGCAGGTCTTGAACAACTTGATATTGACGGGCCACACGGAGTGGGTAGTATGAAGTGGCACCGGTGATCCCCAATAGCGGGATCGATTCATTATCGCCATGAGAGAGACGTTCCTTGGAGACTTGGAACCATTTAGCATGCCATAGGAAAATCTTTATATTTGGATTTTTCAACAATTTGATCCATTTTAAGTAAGAAAGATTTGGAGTTCGGTCTTGATGATTTTTAAATACCTCAATAGGGTGATGAGAATCAGTGACATTAATAATATTCATGCGAATATCAATCTTACTCATATGAGAAAAGAACCAGATTTGTAAAAGTTCAATTGGTGCACAAAAGATTTTATCTTCATCTTCCTTAAATCGGGTGAGTGACAAAAATGTTTCAGCTAGAAGAGTGTTGACAAAACTAACCCTAGCACACACTTGTTTGACCACCCATGCAATAGAAGGATCAATAGCGCCTTTACGAGGAGGAAAAACAATAAACCCGAAGAAAGCTAGGAGGAAGATTCTACTTTTTAAGAGAGTGTTAGCACTAGCAAAACTTTGATCTAGGAAGGAAAAAGGACATGCAAGACAATTATCTTTCAGCACTCTTTTTATCAGATTTTTATCCATTCTAAGAAAATTAGACAAAATCGATTCTGGTTCTAATCCAAGGGGTGGATTTATTAATTCCAATTCCAAGGGTTTTCCTATGGCAATGCTATATTCTTCCAGGGTCGGAGTCAGCTTGTGCTTACCAAAGATGAACGTTGATGTTTAGGGGCTCCAGAAATGAGGAAGTGCTTGCATAACGCCACTCTGGACATAGATGTCGAGGAGGGGAATAAGGCGACCAAGTCTATCTTCCACATAGCTTTGACCATCGTGGCCTAGACGATCCCACCATGATTTGAGTTCAACCTTTGGTGCAGGCACGAATCGAATGTCGGATCTTCCCATTGTTTATAGACCAAGACTCGACCAACCTAATGTCATGGACCGACCAAAGACATAATAAAGTAAGTAAATTGCAAGAGTAAAGAGTAGGGAGCTTACTTTACCAAACAATTAAAGTAACCACATAGACAAACGCATGAAATGTGGGGTTCAATTTCTAACTAGGAAGGCTAAGCAAAATGGAGTTAAAAGGGTGGGATGACTTAGTTGCAGCCTCGCATACTAAGTCAAGTCCTCCTAACTCCGGCTCAGTAAAGAATGATACCCCAATGCGACGCAGCCTCGCGGGCAGAGGTAAACATTCTTGACACCAAGAAAGAAACTTTCGGGATTGAGTTGGGCAACCTCTACTACGCAGCCTCGCGGTCGAAGTCGTATCCAACTCAATACCATCCTAAGTATCCTAGTGTGGCCCAGGTCCGGCGGCAGGTTGTGTGTGCAAAAGTGTAGTGCAAATGCAAGGCATGCACAACAGTTTATATCAAGCAACACTTCAACATGAAAATAAACCATACATTCCTTCACCTCCCTACAAAACAGAGGTTAGCAAACACTTCCCCTTATACCTCCCATCATGCAAGAACATTTAACACCTTAAATGTTAGGGACGTACTTGGAATCCTCGTTGCCAAACAAAAACATTTTTCAAAAGAAAAGAAAACTGGCTTAAGTCCACTAAGAGTTTTAACACTAGTCCCCAGCAGAGTCGCCAAGCTGTTGTGACCAATTTTTTTCGGGTATGAACCACCTAGGGTTTAGCTAATGGATTGTTAAGCCTAGACTTAACTCGAGCTCTCCCAAGCCCATACCAATTCGCGACTTAGGTTCAAATTTTTAACGTGCAATTGATTTTTAACTAGGAGTCGCCACTAATCTATTTTTGGTGGGTTGATTAGAAACCCAAGTAAAGTAACGGGAGTTTTACTTTACTCCTACGAACCAAAGACTATGGGTACGGGGACTTGGTTACACTAAATTTCTCTAATGCCCTTTCGGTACCATTCTTTTACTTTCAAAAATGTTTTTTTTTGCAGGCAGCTTAAATTTATTTTAAACCTATTTTCCTAACATATAAGGCGATCATGCGGGTGCGCAATCCACCAATTTAACACCTAGATAAATAATAAATCGCAAACTTACCTCAAAGCAACGAAAGCATCTGCAATGTTAAATTAAAATCCACATCAACAACCCTAGATATGGTTTCTAATTAACACGCAATTTCCCTTTTTTTTTTTTTTTCACTTAATTAATGAAAATCATGCAATATTAACTAAATGACCTAATTTTAATGATATGTAATTTCTAATTAAATGGGCTTAACAAAAATACTAAATGACATGCATCTCAATGAATCTACCCTAATGACGTGCATATGACAATTCTTCTTTTCCTAAAAGGATGCATTCTACCCTAAATAATGAAACTAATTTAGCCTAAGGCACTTTTATATTTTTTATGAAATTCGGAATTAAAAAAAATGTGAAAATTATCTAGCTAGATTAAGATCCTAAAATGCAATTTATTTAAGAAGATGCCTAAACTTATAATAAATTAAGAAAATATTTTCTAAAATTAAACTAGGTGCAATTTAACCCTAATATGCAATGACGTGCAAAATATGCCCCCTAATTCTACATGACATATGCATGATGATTTTTTGTTTCCTTTATTAATTTCGAAATGCAAATAAAACTAACATTCTATATGCTTTCTTTTTGTTTTCTTTTTTTATGATTCAAAATAAAACTCCTATTCTAAATATGCATGATAATAAAAAAAAAAAAACAAACCTAATCCTAATTCGAACATTTTTTGATTTTTCTTTTTTATTTCGAAATTAACAATTGCCAAATAATTAAACATGCAATTCAAGTTTAAAAAAAAAAAAAAAAAACTAGCAACCTAAGTTAATTGATTTGATTTTTTATTTATTTATTGAATTTTTTTTTAATTCATGATAAATAGAATGTTTTGCCTAACTATGCAAATAACCCTAAAACATGCAATATCCTAATTCAGCCATATCTCAAGACAAATAAAAACAATCAAGTTCATTCAAAATTACCCCAAAAAGGATATCGCACATCATTCAAATCAAGGGATAATATTTCGCTAGTAAAATCAATAAATTGATCTTAAGCCTTAAAGATCAAAATATAAATTTTATTCCCACTTGATTAATTATTTAATCTAAAGCCTTATTGATGAAATAAAAAACCTTGGCACGGTTGTGAATTAGGTAATACATTGAGATTTTCAATTATGCATGGATGGACATTCCAACCAAAGAAAACTAACATAGAAAGAAATAATAAACAAATAAATAAAAAAGTAACAAAACCTAAACTTGCCTAAAAAAGGTAAAGTAAAAATACCTAATTTAACTCTTCCCTTTAAAAAAAAAAAAAAAGAAATCTTGGCCGGTTCGGAGGTCCGGCAAGGGAGGGCTCGTCGGCTAGGGTTCTGGCAAGCTACAGGGGCGGCACGTCAGCGGTGCTGCTGATGCTCGGGAGGAGACGGTGAGTGGGGTGCCGGAGCGCAGAGGCAGCTGCTGGTCGCGTCGTGCGAAGGCGCGGCAAGGGGGCTGAGACGCAGCAGAGGAAGGGCGAGGGGGCTCGCAGGCTTCTGGGGACGGCTTAGAAAAGGTGGCAGTCCGGAGCTGCAATCGCCGATAGTGGCGGGCGAGCGGGGCTGGTGCAGAGAGGTGGAATCGGGTCTATGTGGGCTTCGGGCGGCGTTGACGCAGCGCGGAGGTGGATTGGTGTTCAGAGTTCCAAATCGGATGGTGGCAACGAGCTGCTAGGGGGGGGTGTCGCTAGCTCCAGGCTAAGGCTGGCGGAGGTGCGGCGGCAGGGACCGGCGACTTGGGCGGCAGGCGGAGGCGTCGGCTCCCCGAGGAAGATGAACAGGACCTCCTCTTTTGTTTTTTCTTTTTGTTTTGTCTTCTTTTCTCCCCGTTAGCCTGTCCCTTCGCGTGTACTCCTCTCTGCTTCTGCTTCTTTTCCTTTTTCCTTTCTACAATACTTTTGAAGAAGGAAAAAGTCACAAAATCCCTATTTCCTTTTTGGCAAATTTTTCTTTAAAAATCGAGAGAACCCACGGACGGCAACTCCTTTTACTTTTTGATTTCCACAACTCTAAAAAAAACAACCAAAGAAAAACCCCCTTTCTAATTCCCGCATCATGTCTTTTATAAGCTAAAAAAATGTATCTTCGCGACATATTTTTTTTCCTTTTGTGTGCGCACGATACCCCTAAATATATCGTTGAAATATTTTTAGCATATTCCAAAAAAAATTCCCCTTTTTGCGCAAAATGCATCCCCCAGTGTATATTACCTAAATATCTTAACGGAATATAACAAAAAATAAATTTTTCCTAAACCATATGCCATGTGATTTTTATTCTTTATTTAGCAAAAATCAACCTAAAAAATTTAGGTGTCAACAGCTGGCGAGTTCGAGTTTCGCCGAGCGTCGGTGGCCTCGCCAGATTTGGCGCGAGGGGCGAGCTCGCCTGATGCCGGCGAGCTCGAGGCTCGCCTGGCTGATCGCTGGCCATTGCCGTGCCGGCAACCGGAGGAAGAAGAAAGAAAAAAAAAAAGGAAAGAAATAAGAAAAAAGAATAAAAAAATGATTATAATTTCGGTTTTTTTTTTAAAATATGTTTGTAAAGTTAAAAAGAAAAAGAGAAATTGTGAGATTTTGAGTGAAAATAAATGGGTTTATTTTTAATGGGTTTTAAATGGATGCAAAGTCGACTCATTTAAGACCCATATATCTTACTCTCTTTATTTTTAAAATACATTTATGGGTGTTTTAGTGAATAAGGCTTGACCCATTAATAACCCATTTAAACATAAATGGGTCATTAACCCATTTAACACCTCTATTAAAACATGCCCCGATTGGCCCAATGTGTGGAATGCCCATCATGATTGGCGATCTCCTCTATGCATAAAGCACGCATTGTCTATCCAAGAGAGCAATAATTTCCGGATGATCTCTGGGTGAGTGCGAAATTTAGTTGTCTTAATATGGCGAAACAAATCAATCACCGTAAACAAAGTAGTCTCGAAACAAGCGCCATTCGATAGGGGCCATCGCAATTACTTAAAACATGAGTTTAGACAAGATAATTTTCATTATCGCCAAAACAAGAAAAATCAATGATCAAATATCGGTTGTCCTGCGCCTCAAAAAAAGTTGGGTACTAATAGCTAACAATTACTTTGATGGGGTGGTTTTGTCAGGATAAGCAATGAGAAGATCGCTGTTTTACTAAATGGTGTGGAAAATGGTATTGACATAATTTAACTACTAAAACATTGCCCATCTCTAACCAAGATTCCAGCATCACAAATTTCCATTTTTCGTTTAAATTGCGAGGTCCGATCAAGGATAACAAGCCTTTTTTTTTTATCAAGTCATTTAGTATTGAAAATAAATTATAGCACTTACTCTAAGTAATTATATTTAAGCGCAAAATTGCCACATAATATGCACAAACAACTATTTTTGAGAAAAATTACCTCATAAAAAACTTCAATTCCAAGCACTTTCCTCTATGACGACAGGCCTCATGCATGGAGTTGTTTCCCTTGAGATATTTTTCTGTTTCTTATTGGTAGAAGAAACAACCTTGTCATTTACTCCAAAATGAGGTAGAGGAAAAAAACGAACGAGGATACATAAAAAAAAAGTTTCTCTCTAAAAAGTGTGGTCAAACTTTAAACATTAACGAAAGATAAACACAAAAAGCAAAAGTAAAGAGGAACGTCTTGTGGCTCTACTTTTTGCCATGCAAAGAGTAACTAACGTAAATTTTATATCAATCTAGTGGATCAAAATTTTAAGAAATGTTCAAAAACTTCCTTTGAAATAATGTGATGTGAGTTTGTAAATGACCAAAAGGTGTAACTAGAGCTTCGGCCCCCAATATGCAAGTTTGAAAAATAATGTGAAAAGATCAAAGAAACGTACTATAAACGATCTTTAATAATTTTAAAAAATTTCAGTGATCACTGGTATAATTTACCCAAATAATAGGCAGTTCGGCCTAAAACCTAGACAACTAATTTTAGCCTTGCGATTGAATTTGAATTTTCTATCCGAAAATGAAATAAAAAGATGAAATAATAGAAGAAAGAAAGCTAGAACTGCCTTCATTGATCATCATTAAGGTTCTTTAGGGAAATCGGACCTCGTCCAAAGGCAAACGAGGGTTGGAGGCGTTGCGGATGTAGGCATTTAAGGCAGTTGAATTCTGAATCTTCCAAACCATTAATTAAAATTGAATTAACTGAATGATAATCTTTAAGAGGAAATTGTAAATTTTTTTTATTTTGCTTATCAATAATTATAAATCGCTTGAAATATTCAGTCAATTAAAAATGTTATCTATGTAATGACGTGATTAACTTGTAAATGTTCCAATTGAGTACTGAGTACTATCTGCCTTTTCTTGAGAGCAAGATCAATATCAATTTAGTTCCTGATGGTTTTATTGGGCCTGAGTTAGCCCATTAGGGCCCGGCCCGTGAGTTGAGGGCCCATGGAGGAAAAGGTGCAAAGTGAAAAGTGTTTAGATACGATAGGTTGTGTCTTTTGGAAGGGGTGTTACGTTGAGGAGTCGCGTCGTTTGGAGGAGACGGCTTTCGAGGGAAGATATAAAAGAAAAAAAAAGGAACGTATTTTTGACGTAACGTACGTTGTTTCTTTTTCTTCTCTCACTCTCCTCAAAACCAACGTAACAATATTCCTTGAAGCATAACGTCACTTGCACATCGCTTCCCTCCCTAAGCGAAGAAAAGAATTCCTTTTTGAAGAACAGTATCCGGTTTCCTCCTCGAATCGCAACGTCGGTGTTTGAGTCTCGTGGATACAAGGTACGCTCGAACTCGTGGTGTGCCTTTGATCGGTGATTCATGTAATTTTTCCCGGGCTCGTCTTCCGCATAAGTTTAGGGGTTCGATTTAGTGTCGAATCCCGATTTAGGTACAAGCAATACCCAACATTGGTATCAGAGCCCCTGTTCATGTTTCCCGACCCTTTTTATTGCTTTTGAATAATTTTTTGGTCAAAAATTCGAAGAAAATCAATTTTGGTCGATCGGGGACGGAAAAACCCGACACCCGTGTACTGTGCGCCCTGTTTCGTGATTTTGTGCAAGTCGAAATTAGTTTTTGATAGTGCAGGGATTAAGCTCTCGTCGATACGAAAAAAATGAGTCGTGGATCGCCGCCGGACGCGCCGCCACGCGTGGCCGGAACGCACGGGGGGTCATCGGCGCGTGCGTCGCAAGCGCGATTCGGTCCCCCAAACGCGCGCGAGCGCGCCGTTTCGCCCAGGCGAGTGCAACGCACGCGCGCGCGAAACGGCGCGTCGGATGCGCCGTTTCAGCCCAAGCGCGTGCAACGCACGTGCGCGCGGAACGGCACGCCGTTTTCGGACCAGGCGCGTGCGACGCACTCGCGCGCGAAACGGCGCGTCGTTTCGGCCCCTGGCGCGTGCCACGCACGTGCCGGATGACGTCATCGTGACGTCATCCTGGCACGTGCTGGTCGGTTCGTCTGACTGGCCCGACCGGCCCGACCGTTGACCGCGACCGTTGACCGAGACCGTTGACCGTTGACTTGACCGTTGACTTGACCGTTGACCGTTGACTGGCCGTTGAACGTTGACCCGAAAAAAAAAAAAAAATAAATTTGTTTCTTTTTTCCCAATTGAGTCAATGTGGATTATATGTAATCCCTTATTTGTTCTGCATTTGTTGCGGAACAATGCCTCCCCTTCGCTTACGTACGCCTATTCGCGTAATTACCGATAAACAAAATGAAAGGCTTTCTAAGTTGATAGGCGAGGCGGCCGATTATCGATGGGAGAATGGTGACTTAATTGATCATGTTCTTGAAGTCAACGGGAAGATACAAGAGGTCATATGGAATGGTCGTCCCATGCCACAGTCAAAGATTGTGCGATTTTTCATTAACACTCTTCCACCTGAATGGCAAGATGTGTTGAATCGCATATGGGATGTCAACGGAGCTGCTTCATATAAGAAAATTGTGTGCTGGCTTGGTGTTAGATGTATTGGCTGTTTTCTGTTTTCTTTATTTAGTGTTCTTTGTGGACATCTTATGTAAAGTTAACTACCTGATTGTTGTTGATGTAGCAACCTATATGTTAGTTGTATTATATGAAAGCATTATTATTATATTGTATGTCAATTATCTGTTGCTTTCTGTTATTGCATTGGTTCTTTGTGGGTAGTTAGGCGTGGGTAGTTATAGAAGTTTTTGTAGCTTCATAAGAATTGATTTTGCATATGACAATCATATTAATGATAGTTTTAAGTTAGGATTTTTGGAGGATGATTGGAAACGTAGTGACCTTTTGATTCTAAAACCTTACTTAAAATTATTCATTAATATGATGGGTCTCATTAAAAAGAGATGCATAAATGATAGGCATTAATAACTCGTGCATATATATCTGATGTGTTCAGATCAATGGCTTCAGCCACAAAGAGCATAGTTACCGAGCTGAGCAAAGGTGAAAAGCTCAATGTTGACAATTATGAAATTTGGCAAATGAAAATTCAATGTGTACTGGAAAAGCAAAAAGCACTAAATGCTCTTGACCATGTTATGGAAGATCTTGAGGATGCTGTGCGCCACCTTGAGATAGCTGATCATCGCCTCAAGGCATTTGAGCGGGATACGAGATATTTTCTGTGTTGCTTTAAGCTCGAAGGGCTTCAAGCTCTAGCGCAAGCGCATTGATTCGTTCAATATGTGGGAAAGCAAGGGATCAAGTCCTTCTTGCAAGAAATCAAGAATTAACCAACAAAAGAGAGGAAAACGTCCTCGTGTGAAGAGAGGAAAACGTCCTCATGTGAAGAATATCTCAAGGGTGAAATGTTACAACTGTGACCAGAGGGGTCACTATGCCCGGAATTGTTGCGAGCCAAAGAAGGTACACACCCTTTGTACTATTGGGAACTTTGCATATGTGTCAAGTTCTATATTCTTAACTGAATCTAATCCTCGTGGACTGTAGATTCGGGAGCGGCGGGGCATCCATGTAGCGAAGGATAGAGAATCCTTTGTAGAATTTCGACGAGTTCCGACTAGAACTAAGTGGATCTATGTGGGAAACAACTCCCGAGCTGAAGTGAAAGGAATTGGCACCTGCTAACCGAATATGCGTGGTGGACGCACATTATTCCTACATGATGTGTTGTATGCTCCGGAGATTCGTCGAAATTTAGTGTTTGTTTTAGTGTTGGTTAAGTTTGGTTTTAATGTGAACTTCCATAATAGAGGTGTAGATTTGTATTTGGATACAAACTACTATGGTCGTGGTTATTTTCTGGATGGTTTCATTGTATTAGATATTGACTATATTAATGCAAATGTTTGTTATTCCCTTCTCACATCTCCTAATTCATATGATAAAGATGTGAATGTGTGGCATGCTAGACTTGGTCATATTGGCCAACAGCGTATGAATAGACTAGCCAAAGAGGGCTTGTTGGGCAATATTGAAAAAGTCGATTTGCCCATCTGTAAGCATTGCCTAGAAGGGAAAATGACAAGGAAACCATTTGGAAAAGGTAAAAGAGCTGAATTTCCTCTGCATTTAATCCATTATGATGTCTGTGGTCCAATGAATGTGAGAGGAAGGCATGGGGCTGTTTATTTCATCACTTTTATAGATGATTATACTCGATTCGGATATGTCTATTTGATTTCTCATAAATCTGAAGCATTAAGTTGTTTCAAAGGTTTATGAACCTGGTAGAGAATCAATTAGACAAGAAAATAAAAGCATTGAGATCCGATCGAGGTCGAGAATATTTATCGATGAGTTCAGAAAATTATGTGATGAAAAAGGAATAGAAAGACAGTTGTCTATTCCATATACTCCTCAACAAAATGGTGTTGCGGAGAGAAGAAACAACCCCCTCGGAAATGGTTAGGTCCATGATGGCGCATGCTAACTTACCTATTACCTTTTGGAGTGATGCGTTGTTAACTGCTGCCTATGTACTTAATCGTGTGCCTTCCAAATCAATTACTTCCACTCCATATGAGTTATGGACAGGTAGAAAATCGGACTTAAGTTTTCTTAAGCCATGGGGTTGTGCTGCCTATACACATGAGTCCTCTCACAAGTTTGGGAAATTGGGTCCCGAGGAAAGAAGAGTATTTTCATAAGATACTCAGAACACTCAAAAGGGTATGTGTTCATAGGTGAGCAGGAAAGTGGGAGTATAACTGAATTTGAATCACGGGATGTCACATTCTTAGAGGATGAATTTCCTAAGAAGGGCGAAATAGGGGAAGATTATTCCCTATATGAAACCTTGGATCAAGATAATGATCTTGGTGGAGTTCGTCCAAGTGGGAGTAATATGAGAAATGATGAATTGAATTCAACTCATTCTCAATTGCAACCACATAATGAGACGACATCATCATTATCTAATCCAAGTGGGAGCATAATGGGGAATGATGTGCAAAGTGTACAATCTCCCATACGGCGAACAAGTCGCCAAAGTATTCCCCATCGACGTTTTGACATTGAAGGGGAAACTTTTATGGTTGCTCCACAAGATGAGGATGAGCCAAGAAATATTAATGAGGCTCTGAATTGCCCTAGTAAGGAAAAATGGATTCATGCAATGGAAGAGGAAATGGAGTCAATGAAATCAAACCAAGTCTCGGGAACTGGTTGATCTTCCAAAAGGACGCTTGAGCTATTGGGAACAAGTGGGTTCTCAAAATAAAGCGAAAGGCTGATGGCTCGATAGAAAGGCATAAGGCTCGCCTTGTGGCGACGGGGTATAATCAACAGGAAAGAATTGATTATGAAAATACGTTTTCTCCTGTAGTGAGATTTACCTCGATTCGCATTATTCTGGCAATAGTAGCTAGTATGGATCTTGAGTTACATCAGATGGATGTAAAGACTGCTTTCCTCAATGGAGAATTAGAGGAAGAAATATACATGGAACAACCTGCTAGTTTCATAGTGAAAGGCCAAGAAGAAAAGGTATGTCGACTTTTGAGATCGATATACGGCCTTAACGATCATCGAGACAATGGTATATACGTTTTCATAATGCCATAATGGCATATGATTTTACAATGATTGATGAGGATCATTGTGTGTATATCAAAAGATCCAAGGATCAATTTGTGATCATATCATTATATGTTGATGATATACTGATTGCCGGAAGCAATATGGAGTTTGTTCATACTGTCAAGAGTTGGTTGTCTTCCAACTTTGAGATGAAGGATATGGGTGAGGCTGCATATATTCTTAGAGTTAAGATTTCAAGAGATCGTTCGAAGAGATCGTTGTCTCTTTCGCAAGAAACATATATAAATAAAGTTCTTGAACGATTTCGTATGCAAGATTGTAAACCCATAGACACTCCTATTGCAAAAGGTGAAGGATTGAGCCATAGATCGTGTCCGAGGACTCCACAAGAGAAGGAACAAATGAAACATGTTCCTTATGCTAGTGCAGTTGGGAGCTTGATGTACGCTATGATGTGTACAAGACCCGACATATGTTTTGCAGTTGGAATGGTGAGTAGATACCAATCCAATCCAGGTCCAGCACATTGGAAAGCCGTTAAGAGAATACTGAGGTATCTGAAGGGAACTGTTGATTTCAAGTTGAATTACCAAGGAAAGGATCTGCGACTTGAAGGCTATTTAGATGCTGATTGGGGAGGAGATTTAGATGAAAGAAAATCTACATCAGGATTTGCTTTCTTGCGAACAATGGCGCCATATCATGGAGCAAGTAAGAAGCAACGTGTATAGCCTTATCCACGATGGAAGCTGAGTTCATGGCATTATCAGCAGCGGTACAAGAAGGAGTTTGGCTTAAGAGATTTTTGGATCATTTAGGTGTTATTGAGAAAGCTGCACATCCATTATTGGTTAACTGTGATAGCCAAGCAGCTATACCGTACACTAAAGATCCAAAATATCATGGCAAGACCAAACATATAGATACCAAGTATAACTTTGTCAAAGATATGGTTGCACGAAAGGATGTGAACTTACAGTACATATCTACGCATAGAATGGTAGCAGATCCTATGACAAAGCCAATACCTAGAGATGTGTTTTGTGGTCATGTAAAATCTCTAGGATTGCGTAGAGTCTGATGTACTGAATATTGTGATTTCCCTGAGTTGTTCACATTTAATGAGTTTGTATTTTCATCATTAATGGCTATGAATCTTTGTTTGATCTTTATGCATCTTAATGCTCAGTGCATTATATTATGTTGAGAAAGTATGTCGGACAGATAAGAGATTAGCCCACTCACACGGGTAATCGCCTCTATTTACTATGTGATAAATAGAGATGAGACTGTTTTTAAGCTTATTATCTAGGTGATAATCGAGAGCTCAAGCTTAAAATATGTATGTCGCCTTAACTGAGTGTTAAGATGAGGACATAATACTTACGATGTCCGAAAGTAAAATAACCCACATATTTTACTTTATCGTCTAAGATGCCGATGTGAGTTCGATAAATTTTGCGAATGAGTAAATATGTGAACTCAAGTTAGACATTGGGTATGTACGAACTATCATCTGTACGGTATTGATGGTGTAGACATACGCTCCATGGGAAAGGAGTTAATACCGTAATACGTATTTCATACTACGTATGCATGAGACGACCAAGAAAAGTGGCAAAAGTTTGATCTCAACTTTCATGCCGTATGAGACTCTTGAGGAAAGAAGTTCCTCAATTTAGTGCCCTCATGACTCTTACTTATTCTCAAGATTTCTATTTAGTGTTTGCTATCTTAGAATGTTACCAATGGTCATGAGTTGATTCGATCTAATGGGACATTTCTAGAAAAGCAAGTTGAACTGAAATTGAGAGTTTGAAGGAAAGAGGAAGATCGGATTTGGAGAATCACATTGTAGTTTTTGTATTCACTGGTCGACCAATTATGACTGTCTTTGGGATAATCATAATTGTGAATACAATATATATATACATATATATATATATATATATATATATATATCATTGTTTAAAAGAGATTAAGAGAGATATAAATGTGATCGATCGATCTAGGGTACTGCATACTAAATTTACTCGGAAAGTGATGCCCATTATGAGCTGCTATATATTCCTAACAGATGTATGGCAACGAGCTCTCCAAGTATGCTGGTCGCACGGACTATTCACCAGTATGAATGTTGCAGTGAGGAAAAGAGGATTCTGTTCGGCCCACCATGTCAAGTGGGAGTTGATGTATTTTTCAATTGATAGGCCTCAGTAGGGCCCGTCCGCCCATGTTGGTTTTGGCCCACCATGTGCGAGTGGGAGATGATGGTTTTATTGGGCCTGAGTTAGCCCATTAGGGCCCAGCCCGTGAGTTGAGGGCCCATGGAGGAAAAGGTGGAAAGTGAAAAGTGTTTAGATACGATAGGTTGTGTCTTTTGGAAGGGGTGTTACGTTGAGGAGTCGCGTCGTTTGGAGGAGACGCTTCGAGGGAAAATATAAAAGAAAAAAAAGGAACGTATTTTTGACGTAACGTACGTTGTTTCTTTTTCTTCTCTCACTCTCCTCAAAACCAACGTAACAATATTCCTTGAAGCATAACGTCACTTGCACATCGCTTCCCTCCCTAAGCGAAGAAAAGAATTCCTTTTTGAAGAACAGTATCCGGTTTCCTCCTCGACTCGCAACGTCGGTGTTTAGTCTGTGGATACAAGGTACGCTCGAACTCGTGGTGTGCCTTTGATCGGTGATTCATGTAATTTTTCCCGGGCTCGTCTTCCGCATAAGTTTAGGGGTTCGATTTAGTGTCGAATCCCGATTTAGGGTACAAGCAATACCCAACAGTTCCAAACATTATAGTTGTGCCAATTAAGTCCTAAACATTTTCGCATTTTATCAATTGATTTCATTTGAATAATTTTGACCGGAAATTGCCGAAGTACACATTGTTTGTCTTACGTGGCACGGTCGGTGCCGACACGTATAATTTTTTAATATTTTTAAAATTTTAAAGTTTTTTTTTTTTTTTTTTTTTTGAAGAAATAAATAGCAAGCTTCGCAGTAACGGGGGAGGAAACTGAATCTTGTGCATAAATTCTTGGAAAATACAAACCTCTCTTGATTATTTTTATTACAGGGATTATTTCATGATTTATTATTATTTTCGTCAATAACGAAGAGTCAAATGTCACAGAGCAGTGAAAAGCCAAAACCCGGAACACAATTTCCCGCACGAGCCGACGCCACGTCGGTCAACATTCAGGGTTGCCAGCATAGCACAGCACCTTCTCTGCCTAGGAGACTCCTGGGCCCCATCGAATTTGCACGGCTGGGCGCCATCTGTAAGCAGCGAGCCACACGTCTCCTCATCCCCTTCCTTCGCTTGTGTCACCTCGCACGTGCAGCTCAATGGACTTCAACGTTTCTTGGTCGTTTCAGAATGGATCTCTCTTTCTCTCTCTCTCTTCCCCTATGTATAGCATGTGCATGATGCTCGTCTCTGACTCTCTTGGACAGATTACATCAGTGTTTTGCTTCACATGTATGTTCGACTTTTCTTGCGATCGGAAACCATTAATCAGAATCGAAAATGCTCGATGAATCGTCTAGAGCTTATTCAAATATCCATCGAGAGTTTTTGAGAAGGTGAATATTGTCTTACTTTGATATTTCCATAGAATGCCAATTTATTGTTCTTTTTCTTTGAATCAATTTGTAGGAAATTTTAAAGCATTTAGCATGACCAGAATAATCCTCCAAGTTTAATAAATTTTCACTCTTTGCCTAAATTTATGGGCAAACCATAATAAAACTACCACCACAAAAATCACTCTCCATAACAAAGAGATATATATATATCATGATAATATTAGATAAATAAATATAGACGAAAGAACAAATCAACGATAAGTGTGATAGAAATATCTATTGGCCTACCACAAAAATCCCTAAATTTTACCTAATATGACTTCAATGACCCAAACTTTTTCAAGCCCATCTCTATTGAAACCCATAAGCCATTTTCGAATATATACAAACTCGGCCCATGTTCCTCTCCAATCATTCTGAGCCCATTAACCTGTTATAAGCCCATTACTATTTCCCCTATGTTCTCTATTTTCCGAAAATGTATTCACTACGGAGAACGTACCAACTATTGGCCGAAGCTTGCAAAACCAGGAAACCAACTGATCGAATCTCCTTACACCATAACACAACTCCACCATTGGCCTTTTTTATCCATCACCACTGGCCATCCGGCGACGGAAACTTCAATATCAACGAATATACTGAAAGTACCAAAAACTCCCGAAGCTAATACATGGATTTTTGGATATTCTAATAAAATTTTGATGAACGTTGTTGACACCTAAATTTTGGCGATTTGGTCATTTATTTATTGCATAGAAAATTAGCGGTTAATTTTATCCCTGAAAAAATATTAATTTCAAGCATATAGATGTAGGTGCATTTATTTTTAATTTACATGTTTTGCATTTATTTATTGGACTGGTGACAGGTGGATTTGAATTAGTGGTTTTGAGCTTTAAATTGACATGTCGGATTAAGTCCATGAAGCGAGCAAATTGGCCCAAACCACTTTTTTTAAGTAATCAGAAATTATCTCATAAGAAAATAAGAATTTAAAATTTTTTAGGATATGATGAATTTTTCAGAGAGGGTAGATGTGAAAAGTGAATATTGCATTTGGAAAAAGGAATTTTTGTGGATATCAATTTGGAAAAAATTAAAACTCTAGTCTGAAGCTTATAAATAAATTAGTCATACAGGGTTTTCAGGGGAGCCACATAATAGAAATACACGACCATATTGAGAGGTTTTTAGTTTTCACGTCCAAGGGGCATCTTCTAAAATTCTAGGTCAAAATTCAACAAGAAGCAAAAAATTCGCTTTTTGGGCAAAGGGCTATTTCTCGAGTTTTGAAGGGAAGAAATTCAAGTACAAAAGGAAAAATTTTTGTTTTTTTTTTTGGCTGAGGAAAGTAAAAGAGAACAGAGAAGAGATAGAAAGGGGACAGCAACGTACAGAGAGAAGACAGGCCAATAGAAGAAAAACAAAGAGAAAAAGAAAAGCTTGCACTATTCTTCTTCTTCGTGGGTTCTTCTTGGCGAAGCCGCACGCCACTCCGCCTCTGCCCAAGCGCCGCCCGTTGACCTTGCAACACCTCCGCCCAGCGCTCCTGCTCCGTGATCCACCTGAGCCGCCAGCCAGCGACCCGTAAGCCGGCCCTATCGCCAGCGTTTGTGGGTTCGCTCTCCGCGCCTCTGCTCACTCACGAGCACCGCCCCGTCGTTGCTGCTCCCTGCTACTGAGCCACCGCCGCTCAAGTGACGCCCTTGCTCTGTTCGCGATCTGGCCCAACTCCCTCGCTAACGCTTGCTGAAGCCGCGCCGATCCTCGCCGCCCTCACCAATCGCGACATCAGTAGCCCATTGAAGCTGCCGCTGTGCCGATCCGCGTTGACCCAATGATTCCGCATCTGCAGACCTCCGCCCGCACCGCTCCCATGCTTGAGTGATCTGCAGCCGCCCGAGGTTTCCTCTGCCGCCCTCGCCGCATTCGTCGGCCGCTCGCCCTGCCGCCGCGTCTCGCCGCCGCCCGCAAGACCTCCGAAGAACCCCCTGCGGCAGCCCCCACAACTTTGGTTTTTTCCCTGCCCGCTACTGGTCCGCGTTACGAGCCTTCTTGCCGGAGCTCTAACGACTGCAACCTCCGATGGACGGCACACCCACCATGAGATGAAGCTGCCAAGCCGTGGGTGTAAAAGGAAAAAAGGAAAAAAGGGAAAATCAATCTAGGTAGTTTTATTTTATTTTATTTTATTTTATTTTATTTTGTTATTTTTAAGTAGAATTATTCCTTAATGTATGATTGAGATTCCGACAAGAAATAGCCCCTCAAATTAAGGATTGACAGTCCGATTTTCACACCCGAAATCCGACTCGCAATCTCTTGCAAAATCGTCAATCCGATCTCACGCCCAAGATTCGATTCGCAATTTATTTAAAAATTGACCAACCCAATCTCATGCATGAGATATGTTTCGCCAATTTATGGATATCAATCCTATCTTGTATGATTTGCCGTTATGTTGGTTGAATCAATTTTATTTTCGTAAAAGGAAAAAATCCAAAAAAAAATTGAATTAGGATTAGGTTTGTTTTAGAATATTTCTTGTTATCTTGCATATTTAGAATAGTAATCTTATTTCGAATTTTAAAAAAATAAAAGAAAATCAAAAAATGTATTCATTTAGGATGTTAGTTTTAAATTTGAATTGCACATTTAATTATTTGGCAATTTTAATTTCGAATGTTATAAAAAAAACACAAAAAAAAAAATCATCATGCAAAGGTCATGTAAAATTAGGGCATTTTATGTACGTCATGGCATATTAGGATAAAATTGCATGTTTCATTTTAAGTTTAGATTGATTTTCTAGATGGATTACATCTTAGATTAAAGATTGCTAGGTTAAGATAATATCGTAGTTTAGGATTTAGTTTGACCTGATCCTTAATATAAGCTAGATAGAATCTTAATCTAGATAGTTAATTTTTGCATTTTTCTTAGTTTCAATTTCATGAAAAATAAAAAAATTGTCTTAGAGTAAATTCATTTCACTATCTAGGATAGATTGCATTTTTTGAGGAAAATAATAAAAAAAAAAATCATGTGCACGTCATATAGAATTAGGTTCATGAAATGCACGTCATTTAGTGATTGTTAGGTTCATTTAATTAGAACTTCCTTGTTATTAGAGTTAGGTCATTTGGTTAATTTAGATTACACATTTAATTATCGCATATTTTTTACTTTACTTATGTCATATAGTTTAGGTCATGTTGCTATGCCATATCATTGCTTGTTAGATTAGTAACATTGCATTGCATGATTCTCATTAAATAAACGAAAACAAAAAAAAAAAAAAATTGAGTGATTGCGTATTAATTAGAAATCTTATCTAGGACTGTTGATGTGAATTCTAATCTAACAACGCAGATGCTTTCGTTGCTATAAGGTAAGTCCTGCGTTTTATTTGTTTGCTTTCTTGGATGTTAAATTGGTGGTTTGCGCACCCGCATGATAACCTCACATGTTAGGGAGATAAATTAAAATCAATTCAAGCTGCTTGCCAAACATTTTTCAAAATAAAAAAGAAAGGTACCGAAAAGGCATTAGAGAAATCTAACGTAACTAAACCGTTATTCATGCCCGATGCCGGCCATGCCAAGAAGATGAGCTAACGCTAACTAAACCGTTACGTCGGCAATCCAGTCAAAATTAGTCGAAAAAACTAAATTGATAAATCATAAAAATATTTATGATTATATTGATAAATCATTAAAAAAGTTTAAGATTAAATATTCATAATTAAAATATTTAGAATTGAATTATTTAAATAAATACTCCAATTATTATCCTATCAATTTTCACATTTTAACTCAAGTTAGATCCCATGACCATGGGCAATTTCGAATCAAAGGTTTTGAATTAAATTGATTGGATCTTATTTTAACTCAAGTTAGATCCCACGACCATGGGCAATTTCGAGGTCAAAGGTTTTGAATTAAATTGATTGGATCTTCCGGCAAAGCCAGTCCGGCTAAATTGGGTGGTCGTACAAGTCGATGTCATCCTTGGTCAGGCAAGAGCGCAAGTCAAGCTGGTGGTCCTCGAAATGTTCATCTTTAGACATGTGAGGTGGGCCTGGATCATGGCTTCCGAGAAATCGGACAAAGCTGCCAATCAGTGGAATGTTAGGGGATATAATTTGACATGACAATTTAATATGCAATTATTAATTACACAAGCAGGCGTTTGTATTTTTCTTAATAATGCGTTAGACGGGGTAACTCTTCGCCAATGATTGTGTGTGTGTATCTATATAATTTAATGGGTGATCTTTCCTCATCATTAAATGTTTATTAAAAATAAAAGCATATAGAATTTATCAAAAGTTTGAAGGTACTAGGTTGGAAAACAACAGAAAACGCCTCATCGTTGTTTGACACTAATAATAAATTCAGGGTTTTTTGGACAATTTCCCATATAATGTATTTCTCTATAATGCATTAATGTTTATGTGCTATTTTTTTTTATTGTTTCCCAAAAATTCTTTTTTTTTTTTGGTCTTGATTCCCATTTTCTCGTCTTAATAATTATGATCACATCCTATCTTGAAAAAAATAAGCTTCAATCTAGTATGTAAGCTTATCGAACTATGATGAGCTAATGTCACTTCTTTTCTTAATTTTCATATTATACCTTAAAAGTTAGATGCTAAAAAATTGATTGAATGCGCATTGAGTTGATCAATGAACTAGGTATAAAATAGGTTAAGATAAGTTCCTAATTTTTTTTACCTAGGAATTGGTCCCCATGTGAACTGACTTGAAACCAATAGGGTTGGTTTTTAGGTTGAACTGGGCCATTTGTGTAAGAATTATTGTGGCCCACATGATATGATTTATTATATGGTTTAATAATTATTGTTATGCTATAAGAATAATACATATTGGTTATGAGGAGTTACGACTCTAATAAAACGAAGAGGTACGACTTTAATGAAAGGGTATATCGCTTTGATGGAAGGCACATTTTCAACAAACGTACAAATAGAGTCCGGTCCTCTCTCCACCCAGAATGAACAACAATAACCTAAAGGAATTTGGTATTCTCTCATCCATCGATAGAATACATCAAGAATAGTGGGTTAAGGGAGAGAAATCAGATCTCTTTATTTGGTTCGAGTTCTTTGGGTTTTCTACAACGATCATCATCAAGTCCAACGCTAGGGATAAAGGTATGTCTTCATCTATTTGTGAAAATCATGAAGATCAAAAGATCAATGTTTGTACTTTGAATTTCCGCATCAAAGTATTATATATATAATCTAACAGTTGGTATCAGAGCATGGTTTATGATCTAATTATTTTTCTGTTTAAAGAAATATTATGATTTATGTTTGATGATTCGTTAAACGATCCTGTTTGTATTATTTGTTGTTGTTGAAATGTTTTCGGATGATTATGTCAAAGAAAATCCGAATGATGAATGTTTTCATGTTGAAAAATGTCGAAAAATGGAAGAATTCGGGCGGAGCAGGGGATGAAAGGACGAAAAATGGCGAAGGAATATGTGCTGGGGGCGAGGAAGAAGGCGCGTGGATCCCACACGCCCACGCCGTCAAGCGTGCAAAACCGCTGCGCGCGTGGATCCCACGCGCGCGGCAGTTGCCAGGGGCGTGCGGGGCACGCGCCGGCGACATTTGCCAAGCGCGTGCTCCACGCGCCTGCGCGTCGAACGTGTGCATGCGGGGCACGCGCCCACGGCGGATAAAGGCGCGTGCCGAGCACGCGCCTTACGTCCCGCGACTCCCTTTTACGTTTTTGCCCCTCCCGCGGCTCCTAATTACCATTTTGCCCCTGTTTAATTTATAATTACGATTATGACATTGTTGATTATTTACCATTTTGCCCTTGGATATTAAATTTATGGTTCTGCCCTTAGGGAATTATGATTTTACGATTTTTGCCCTTATGCTTTGATTACATTTTTTGTCCTTGTGTGCAATTTGGTAAATATTTGTATTTTACAATATTAAAAATTCATATTATGAATGGTTTGTTAGTCACCAAAGTGGCCAAACTTTAAAGTCTTTTGAATTTTTGATATTGTAAATTGTTTTATTCAATTACCCATGATTAATTGATGTTATTTATGAAATTGATATGTTTCATATCATTATTGGTGTTATGGGTATATTGAATTTTATTTATTATAAGAACTTAGGAATTAACCCAAAGGTTAATTATTATCTTATAATTCATGAACATGAAAGTTGGTAATTAATATGACTTGTTAAATTTGTTTGTATATCCAAAGATAGCAAATAAATTTTAATAAGATATATTTACAATTACCAAATAAAAGTTATTAGCATCATTATGGTTTATTTATATTTATGTATCATGGGATCGCCCAAAGGAAAACTATGACGTACATGTGTCGTTTAGTTTGAATCTGATTAGGTGATATTCTCAAGGTATTAATGTATGAGTATTTTCTTGCATATGTTTGCAGTATCTGTACCTGTTTCACTCCATTCACATGGTTCGTCTGCTCCCTTATTCAATGGGATAAATTTTCCTGACTGGAGTGAACAAGTCCAGTTTCACTTAGGTGTCCTGGATCTTGATTTAGCGCTTCAAGCTGAGAAACCAGCTGCTATTACTGATGAAAGTAGCAATGATGAAAAGTCTTTCTATAAAGCTTGGGAAAGATCGAACAGACTAAGGTTAATGTTCATGCGAATGACAGTTGCAAACAATTTAAAGACTTCTCTTCCCAAGACTGACAATGCTAAAGAATTTATGAAATTTGTGAAAGAGCGTTCTCAAACTACTGATAAGTCACTTGCTGGTACATTGATGAGTACACTGACCACCATGAAATATGATGGTTCACATACCATGCATGAGCATATACTTGAAATGACAAATTTAGCAACAAAGTTAAGGACTTTAGGGATGAACGTGGATGAGTACTTTTTAGTACAATTTATACTTAATTCCTTCCCTCATGAGCAATATGGGCCATTTCAAATGAATTACAACACTATAAAGGATAAGTGGAATGTAAATGAATTGGCCAGTATGCTAGTTCAAGAGGAAACAATGATAAAGAATAAAAAAGATTCATTATGTTCTCCTCTCAAGTCATCAAGAAGTTTGAAAGAATTTCAAGAAGAAAGGTGGAAGGAGCAAGAAGAAAGGACTACACGTCCTGAATGACTCTTCAAAGGCTTCTCAAATCCATAAGAAGGAACACAATCTTACTATGTGTTATTTTTGCAACAAAACTGGACACGTGAAAAAAGATTGTCTGAAATGTAAGGCTTGGTTCGAAAAGAAAGGTAAGCCTTGTGCTTTAGTATGTTTTGAATCAAACTTTACTGAAGTTCCTCATAATACTTGGTGGATTGATTACGGTGCCACCACTCATGTGTCAAATACGATGCAGGGATTTCTTACGATCCAAACTATAAAGCTAAATGAAAGTTATGTGATTACGGAAAACAGAAATAAAGCTCCAGTTGAAGGCATTGGCACTTATCGTTTGATCTTAGATACTGGGCATTATTTGGATTTATTTCGAACCCTTTATGTACCTACATTTTCTCACAATTTAGTTTCTTTGCCAAGACTTGATGTGGCGGGATTTTATTGTAAGTTTGGTTCTGAATCTTTCAGTCTATTTAAGAGTGATACTCTTATTGGAACTGGAACTTTATGTGATGGTCTCTACAAATTTAGACTTAATAATACTTTTGTTAAGACATTAATGACCTTGCATCATAATGTTGGCACTAAACGAAGTTTGGTGAATGAAAATTCTGCTTACTTGTGGTATAAACATTTGGGTCATATATCCAAAAAAAGAATGCAAAGATTAGTGAAGAATGAAATTCTTCCAAATTTGAATTTTATTGACCTTGGAGTGTGTATTGATTGTATTAAAGGTAAACAAACAAAGCACACTAAGAAATGTGCCACAAGAAGCACAGAGCTTCTTGAAATTATACATACTAACATATGTGGTCCATTTGATATTCCATCTTTTGGTAAGGAAAGTTACTTCATTACCTTTATTGATGATTTTGCACGTTATGGTTACATTTATCTATTGCATGATTAGTCTCAATTAATGAATGCACTTGAAGTGTATATTAAAGAGGTTGAGAGACAATTAGATAAAAAGGTGAAAATAGTAAGATCAGATAAAGGCGGTGAATATTATGGAAAGTATAATGAATCGGGACAATGTCTAGGTCCATTTGCTAAATTCCTTGAAAGACATGGCATTTGTGCTCAATACATAATGCCAGGTACACCACAACAAAATGGTGTAGCAGAAAGGCGTAATTGTACTTTAATGGAAATGGTTAGGAGTATGATGAGTCATTCATCTTTACCCTTGTCTTTGTAGATGTATACTTTAAAGACTTCTATATATTTATTAAACAGGGTTTCTAGTAGGGCAGTTCCAAAGACTCCCTTTGAACTATAGGCGAGAAGGAAACCTAGTTTACGACACCTGCATGTTTGGGGTT
The DNA here is from genome assembly GCA_014182565.1 of Eucalyptus marginata. NCBI lineage: Eukaryota > Viridiplantae > Streptophyta > Magnoliopsida > Myrtales > Myrtaceae > Eucalyptus > Eucalyptus marginata. The sequence goes on along the minus strand of JABKBI010000014.1, from coordinate 478,725 downwards.
GTCAAGCAGAAGTAAGAATTTACAATCCACATGAAAGGAAATTGGATTCAAGAACGACCAGTGGTTATTTCATTGGTTATACAGAGAAATCCAAAAGGTATAAATTTTATTATCCTAATCATAGTACAAGAATTGTTGAATCTAGAAATGCTAGGTTCATTGAGAATTGTGACATAAGTGGGAGTGAAAGAATGCATGATGCTTGCATTCAAGAAGTAAAGGTAGAAATTCCTATACCCGAAGCTTCTAAAGTTGTTATTCCTAATATTATAGCACAATCTAACAATAATAAAGAACAACAAATTAATGAACAACCATTCCATAATGAAGATGTCAATAATGAACCTCCAATAGCTAAGTCACAAGAAATAGTATTAAGAAAATCTCAAAGAGTAAGAAAGTCGGCTATTTCTGATGACTATATGGTATATCTACAAGAGTCAGAAATTGACTTAGGAATTGGAAATGATCCAGATTCAATTTCCCAAGCCATGGAATGTGAAGATTCTAATGAATGGTTTAATGCCATGCAAGAAGAGTTAAAATCCATACATCAAAATCAAGTTTGGGATATTGTTGAATTGCCTAAAGGATGTAAGAAGGTTGGGTGTAAATGGGTCTTTAAGACCAAGCGCGACTCAAAAGGCAATATTGAACGACATAAAGCCAGACTTGTTGCAAAGGGTTTTACGAAAAAAGAATGCATTGACTTTAAAGAGACATTTTCACCAATCTCTAAGAAAGACTTACTTAGAATCATTATGGCTTTGGTGGCTCATTATGACTTGGAGTTACATTAAATGGATGTAAAAACCGCTTTTCTTAATGGGAATTTAGAAGAAGATGTTTATATGGACCAACCCGAAGGCTTTTTAGTTAAAGGAAATGAACACATGGTATGTAAATTAAAGAAGTCAATATATGGACTTAAACAAGCTTCCCGACAATGGTATCTTAAGTTTAACGATACCATAACTTCATTTGAATTTAAAGAAAACACCATTCATCGGTGTATATATATGAAGATTAGTGGGAGCAAGTTTATTTTTCTAGTTTGTATGTTGATGATATTTTGCTTGCTGCTAATGATTTTGGTTTGTTACATGAAACCAAGAAATTTCTCTCTAAGAATTTTGAAATGAAGGATATGGGAGAGGTAACGTATGTGATAGGAATAGAAATATTCCGTGATAGATCACAATGACTATTAGGATTGTTTCAGAAAGCCTACATTGGAAAATTTTAGAGAGATTTAATATGAGTAAATGTTCAGCAGGAATAGTTCCAATTCAGAAAGGTGACAAATTTAGCCTTATGCAATGTCCGAAAAGTGAATTGGAACGAGAACAAATGAAGAATATTTCTTATGCATTTGTTGTGGGGAGCTTAATGTATGCACAAACTTGCACTAGACCAGACATCAGTTTTGCTGTCGGAATGCTGGGCAGGTATCAAAGTAATCTTGGAATGGATCATTGGAAAGCTGCAAAGAAAGTTCTTAGATACCTGCAAGGAACGAAGAATCATATGCTCACTTATAAAAGATCCGATCATCTTGAGGTGATTGGATATTCGGATTCAGACTTAGCCAGATGTGCCGATACAAAAAAATCAACGTTTGGTTACTTGTTTCTTCTGACTGGAGGGGCAATTTCATGGAAGAATGCGAAAGCAGTCGGTTATTGCTGCATCCACTATGGAAGCTGAATTTGTGGCATGCTTTGAGGCCACTATTCATGGATTATGGCTGCGGAATTTTATTTCAGGGCTTGTGATTGTCGACAGTATTGCCAAGCCGCTGAAAATTTATTGTGATAACTCTGCAGCAGTTTTCTTCTCTAAGAACAACAAGTATTCTAAGGGTGCTAAGCATATGGAGATCAAATACTTGTATGTTAAAGAAGAAATTTATAAACAAAGAGTGTCAATTGAGCACATTAACACCAAACTTATGATAGGAGATCCCTTAACAAAAGGATTGTTGCCCCAAACATTTAATGAGTATGTTGAAAAGATGGGCATTATTGAACGTCATTAATGTTTGTATTATGATTGTATTAAGTTTATGTATTTGATACTTTGAGCTCACTTACGTGTTTCTGATATTTCCTATTTTCTATTTAGTATACATTATGGAAATAAATGAATGTCAAACAGGATAGTTTCTAAAGAAACATTATAGTTGGACTATTACTGTACTTCTCATTTATGGATCATGTTAAAGTAAAGTGCTATAGTTGTAGTGTATAGAAGGAACTATATTGATTAATGACATACAACCGCTATGACTCGCATTAGTTTTCTTTACATAATTGTGATTATTATGTGATTGCCAATTTAATGAAAATTTTATAGCATAATGTTATTGTGCACATTATAGTTTTTATTAAACTATGAAAGGAATATCATATAAGCCAAGTGGGAGAATGTAAGAATTATTGTGGCCCACATGATATAATTTATTATATGGTTTAATAATTATTGTTATGCTATAAGAATAATACATATTGGTTTTGAGAAGTTACGACTCTAATAAAACGAAGAGGTACGACTTTAATGAAAGGGTATATCGCTTTGATGGAAGGCACCTTTTCAACAAACGTACAAATAGAGTCCGGTCCTCTCTCCACCCAGAATGAACAACAATAACCTAAAGGAATTTGGTATTCTCTCATCCATCGATAGAATACATGAAGAATAGTGGGTTAAGGGAGAGAAATCGGATCTCTCCATTTGGTTCGAGTTCTTTGGGTTTTCTACAACGATCATCATCAAGTGCAATGCTATGGATAAAGGTATGTCTTCATCTATTTGTGAAAATCATGAAGATCAAAAGATCACTGTTTGTACTTTGAATTTCCGCATCAAAGTATTATGTATAATCTAACAATTTGCTCACCTCAGGATTTGATTAGAAAAATAAAAAGTAGAGAGTCTTGATCATACAAGTGGCGAGAGTAAGGGGATAGAAAGTAATTTTCCTACCCTTCTATGAGGTGATCATATCGTGATTTTTTATTTTTTTTTTCCTTTTTGAATAGAACCTCGGTTCTAGCTTATTGCCTTTTAGGACTTCAATGTTTGTCTCTTATGAGGTTTCAATTTTTCAAGAAAATTTTTTCACAAAAGGAGTAAACCCAACATTCCATTTAAAAGGCCAACTAAAAGCAAACCTTTACAGGATTAAAAGTATATATATTTTTGGTTGAACAAGGTTAAAAGTATAAATACGTAGATTTGTCTGATCAGAATGAGGCCACACATATATGAGATGATTTTAGTTGGGCCATTAAAAACCAAGCCAGCCCCTCATCAACTAAGGTCCTAATGGCCAAAAAAACCATGAAAGTTCTTCACAGGAACTTGGGTATACATCAGCTTGAAAGTCTAGTATGTGTGTGTGCGCGTGTACATATATGTATATGTACATGTATTTTTGGAAAATTTTCTTTTGACTTATATTTGTTGTTTTCTTGGACCACCCACGAAGCAATCTGTTTGCTATTCAATTAATGCATAAAAAGTGACCAAGGCTTGCACTTGCAGAGTTGAAAGTCTTTGCGCGAGACATTGTACTGTCGGGGATTTGATAAGAAGGATGGATATAATGTAGGGTCAAAGTGCGATTGCTGAAAAAGCTTGTCGATTTTAAAAATAAACATCATTTTTCAAAAAATCATTGTCACAGACTAACTCATAATGAAGTTGGTAATAGATAGGCAATTAAGATGTAATTTTTCAACGTTGAAGATATGTCATGATCGATCAAGTCGATAATTATTGGGATATGAGCACGATTATTGATCGGGACCATATAATTCACGCTTAGCATGATCTTTTGCTCGTGAATTAAAAATGAAATGATATTGAAGAATTTGCGGTATTGCATGTGGATTAGATCTTTTAATAACTGACATTTGTTTGCTTTGCTTTGTTGTTTTGGTACGCTGTAGAAGATCACATGGCTTGTTGCTTCGCGCAGGCAATGCAGCGCATATATAAAGGCTTCAGTATTTTTTTGACCAGATATAGAGGCTTTGGATCCATTTACTTTTATGATTTTTCGTCAATTTTTTTGTGCTAACGTTTTTACGTACCATCTCACGTAAAAATATAAATCTTCCTATGGATTTTGCCCCCAGTTTTCAAGGCTTCTTAACTTTTACGCTTTCTTGTGCGTGTTTTTTTCTTTTATAATTTTCCAAAAATTCTTTTTTGGTGACCACGCAAGTGCTCAGTGGTCAATCAATTTTCTCTGCAAGTCAAGTGATTTCGGCGTTACGTATTATCAAGATACTTCAATAAATTGCTTAGAATATCCAACAAATACATGAAACAAAATTCTTTCGTAATACAAAAGTAGCATTCACTCAAAAGGAAAATAGAACGATAAATTTCGAAATACTTGAATAATTTGAATCTCAATTGTTCTGACAAATATATATTATCAAAAGAAAAAAAGTATAAGCTATTTTTGCTTATTACTAATGATATAGCCATCACGCGGTGTTTATGCCACGGTAACGGTATCCCCAAAAAATGATTATTTAAAATGAATAGTTGATAAAATAATTTCATTATCGAAAACAATTCGTATCTAGACATAAGTTCATTCATTTTCGTAAGTAATGCAAGCAATCACTTTTAAGAAAATGTTTTTTCGAACTATTTATTTTTCGCAAAACAAAGGATTATTAAGGATATATCTTATTATTTAAATACCTAATTAAAATTTACCAAGCTATTATTCCATTTTTATTCAATTTATAACACCCAAAAAAAAGAAAAAAAAACGAGAGGTAAGTCTCAAACTTTTCGTTATCACCGTGATCCATTTGATCTTAGGTCATTCCGACATGCCATCATTAAAATAAAATAAAAACGATTATTGGAGGCCAATGTTTGTGTAGGGTGCATTTGTTTCACGACTCACAAAAATGTTTTCCTCATTTTTTGGCATTTGGTTCACTTAGAAATATGAGTCAATTGAAAATATTTTCCTAGTCAATGAAAAACTTTTTCCTACCAAAACTTAGATTCGGGAAAATAATTTCCCCTTTGAAAAAATTGAAAAATATTTTCCAAAATATTTAATGATGGCGAGCTTGGGGCTCGCCAAATGTGGGCAAGCTCAAGCTCGCCCAAGATAAAAAAGGAGCAATAGAGGAATGGAGAAAAAGAAAAGGAAAGAAAAGAGAAAAAAAGAAAATTAAAAATTAATAATTTCAGGAGTGGGTTTCGACTCCCACGCCCGCAATGAGGCGGGGCAAAAGTCCGAGAGTGAGTGTTAGAATAGGCGTAGAGTAGGACCGACAAAAAAAAAAAGAAGAGAAAAATTAAAAAAATTAAAAATTTGAGCTTTTTTTCCCAATTCCTAATTCTTTTTTTTTTTTTTATAATGATGACATGTCGGAATGACCTAAGATCAAATGGATCATGGCGATAACGAAAAGTTTAATAATTTGATTTTTTGAAAAAAAAAAAAAAGAAAAAAAATTAAAAAATAAAAAATTTGAGCTTTTTTTCCCAATTCCTAATTCTTTTTTTTTTTTTTTTTTATAATGATGACATGTCGGAATGACCTAAGATCAAATGGATCATGGCGATAACGAAAAGTTTAATAATTTGATTTTTGAAAAAAAAAAAAAAAAAAAAAAGAGAAAATTAAAAAATAAAAAATTTGAGCTTTTTTTCCCAATTCCTAATTCTTTTTTTTTTTTTTAAATAATGATGGCATGTCGGAATGACCTAAGATCAAATGGATCACGGCGATAACGAAAAGTTTGAGACTTACCTCGACAAGTTTTTTTTTTTTTTTTTTTTCGTACCTGAGAACCTTCGTGCGCCGCTTTGCAACGAAGTAAACCCGGAGGAACAAGAAAGTCACCACCACCCTAGCTGCCCCGGGTAAGTCACTTAACGACGCCGCGAGTCGAACCCAAGACCTCTCCCGAAAGGAACCGGAGCTCAACCAACGACGCCGCCACCACGGGTGACTACCTCGAGAAATATTGATACTAGATTTTAGTATAAAAGGGGGAAAACATGGGCTCGACACGCGGCGCGTGACTCCCACACCTCACGGGCGAGTGGGGGTAGCGGGGAGGGGGGGGCGAGGCATGAACGATGGTATTCTTCAACTGTGGGCCGTCCGATTGAACCAACCTCCGAAATCGAAGGCCCGGATGATTATACGAAATTTCAATTAAATTAAAATTAAAATTTTCAGAGCCCTAATGATAAGGCTTGAGACACACGCTCGCACGCGTGAAAAAGACAGACACGTGCGCAATAAGCAAAACCCCACACATGCCGCGAAACAGGAAGGAATGCCCTCTTGATCTTTGAACATCGAACGGCTCGGAAGAAAACAAAAAGAAAATAATTAAAATTTCCATTTTTTCAAATTAAAAAATAAAAATTTTAATTTTTTTTTCCTAAAATAATGTCATGAGATCGAAATCATTTTTCAATAAAATCCAAATATCAAAAACATTTTCGATTATATGTCACCTAATAAAGAAAAACTAATCGTACTCCTAAAAAATATTTTACAGGAAAATATTTTCCGATATCATTGAATTTTTCATGAAATAATTTCATTAGATTTGGATTTAGGATTGAATGGATATTCAAAAGTTATGTGGTATTACTAAAATCCAAAAACAAAAATAAATGTTTTAATGAAGAATTTGCAAATTAATAAATAAATTGACTATTAACACCCTCCCTCCTCCCTATTTTCAGCATTTCGCCCATAAAAAAAAAAAAAAAAAAAACAAAAAAGAAACAAAGATTAGAAGCTGATTTTGCAGGAACTGGGTTGACATCGATAACCATCGCCTTGTTTTCTGGTTTTTCTCTTGTCAAATTGAACAAATAGTGTGAAAGAAACTAAAAAATAGGTAAAATTAATTGTGTGACTAAACCTCACCTATCCATTTTCTTTTATAATGCCTTTTTCACGTGCCCAATTCCCTTCTTGCAACTGACCATATCATTTTTTGATAGTGCATAGCTGGGAAAAATAAAAATAAAATTCACCCAACATGGATTCTCTCTCTCCCTCCCCCAGAATAGCAACCAAATTATATAAATGAATCTGTAAATTCATAATTTTCTATACTAGATTATGATTTAGGAATGTTGCCTTTTCGTAGAGGCCCATTGATTAAATATATTAATGCCACTAATTCACCCTTAATCAAAACACATGTCGATGTACATCACATAGAGCCTTTAAATAATCAGTTTAGCCTTTGGTTAATAAATATATTAATGCCACTAATTCACCCTTAATATTAGCTTATTCCTTTCTATTTTCTGCTACATACCCTAGTTGATTATGCCGGATTTGGATTCCATAGCCATTAATGGCCCTAACCAGCCCTACAATCCCAAAGAAGATTATAATAAGTTTCTCAGCATGGCGATGATGATCCATTTCAGTTCATAATGTACTGTAACTATGTTTATTCACCATTTTACAAAACCACCCATTAATTCCTAATGATACATTAATCATACTTTAATTTTGCTGTAGCTACATAATTAGTTATTTGTATATAAAAAATTTGGGAACTCTGACTGAGTTAATGACCTTAAATGGTCATAGGGATCAGACAGCTATTGCACTCCATTGTCATTCCGGTTGAGAACTGGCGGGGATCATGTGGTCTGAATGCTAAGAAGTGATTGTTTAGTTTACTCGACAATGTACGAATTAAATTGTCTTAAATAAAGGGAATATATATTAAATTACACATAGGATCATTCATGTTTAAGGATTTTTTTACCATAAATTGCTGACATTACTTTCTGTGCTGGTCGACTTATATGATATGACTGCCATGGACAATTTTTTTTTCCTTTTTCTCTCTTTTTTCCCCACTTTCCTTTTTCTTTTTCTTTTTCCTTATTCCCTATGCTAGTCACCGACCTCGGCAATGGCTTTTGTGAGATTGGTTCCCGATCAATCCAGTCCCACCTAGGAACCGGGAACCGGATTGAAATGACCGGTTCCCAATTTTTGAGACCGAGGTACAGATCAAACTGTCCTAGGATCGGGAATAGGATCGAACCTACCCATGGATCAATCACTTAGAAAAAAATAAAAATAAAAATAAAATTACTAGAGTTGTTACTATTTTAGAGTTTATTGTTATTTTTAATAAATTAAAAAACAAATTTTTAAACAAAAAAGAGGTGGTTTGGTTTCCCTCCAGAACTGGGAACTGGACGAAAAATCATCGATTCTATTTTTATGGAATTAGGAACCGGACCAATGCCTTTGGGAATTTGACCAAATCCAGTCTGAGCGATTCTCGATTTGGGCGGTTCGATATGTTCATCCCTAGGTGCGAGGGTTGAGACACCCTCGCCAGATATATTTAGAGATACACATGTTTAATGTTTGTATATTGTAAAGCAAACTCAAAAGCAAATTTCAATATGGATCATTTCTCAAAAATTCCAAGAAAATCCTTGTTTCTTATAGGAAGAAAATAGTTGCGATTCTTGATAATAATAAAAATGCATGCAGAGTATTTATGCTAGACCTATGTGGGAGGATATACGAAGGAAAGAAGATCTCAGGACGTGAAATCAAAACGAGTGCATGGGCGAGCACAAAGATGAGAATCAAAAACAAAAGGCAGAATCGTCCACCAAAAGTCGCATGACAATGGCATAGTCAAAATCGGCACGTGACGAGGAGCCATTGAACAACATCATATCTCCAAGAATACAATCAATAATGCTCCAATGGAATATTTTTTTTTCTTTAGCCAGAGCGTGACCGATAGATACTATCCACCAGTTCATTATATAGTGAAGAAAAATTCGATTACCGAATTATTAAAATTGGACGCGTGTGGTGAGTTGGACGCGTGTGGTGAGTTCTCAAATTGCCCTTTCGTTTCATTTGACTCGATTGCTCTTATCTTTTGAAGCCCCAATTAACTCAATCAGGAGATACAAACGCTCAATCAATTCATAGCTAATTAGATAGTTAATTTGTCCTTTCCAGGAACCTATGTCTTCACCCTAAGGGATACATGAACCGTTAGTCAACCAAGGAGCCAAATAAGCTTGGAGATAGTGGCGAGCTTGTCGTGGACTATAAGCTTTTTATGTTCTTCCAACATTTGAAGGTCGATCATTGCATAATTCATGATCAGTGATAACAAATCACACTTCTCATAATATCATCATGGTTTAGAGTGAACAACAAATTACATATCAATCCGGGAAGTTTCAATAACCTGGAAAAAAGAAATTTGCAAGGGTGATTATCGTAAATTCAGGGCTAAGGTTTTTGGTCAGGAAACATGAGATACAAGCATTGAAGCGATTTTAATATTTCTATTGAATAAATTAAAAGTTGTTCTTCATTTTCCTAGTTTTTGACGATAATCACAACATTATTTTTTCCCATAAATGGTGGTCAAGCCTAGCTAGGGAGAATAGCAATTAGGGAGTGGCGTCAGCTGGGCTGTTGGTCCTATAGCAATCTATTTCAACATGGATTCTCTCTCTTCGTCCAAGTAAAAATCGAAACAAACAAATAAATAAATCTATAAAATTCATAATTTTTACTACACTAGATTATGAGTCAGGCCCGTTGCCAACCACTAATTCTTTTTTTTTTTTTTGGTCATATAATGCCACTAATTCACCATCAATCAAAACACACGTTTACGTACATCACAAACAGCCTTTAAAATCTTCAGTTTGCTGTCTTAACTATATTATATTTTTCCATTTTATTTTCTCCTCTCCTCTCTCTCTCTCTCTTTGTTTCCAATTTTTTTGTTCTTTTTTTGGGCCTTAACTAAGGAACTTCACATGCGAGAATGACTCCATTTTAGTGCACGTAAAAACGGCGCCGTTTTTTATGAACAAAAAAAGAAAAAGAGAAAAACAACACCGTTTTCACACTATGCCCGAAATTCACCCTTCATCTCCTTTGTCCGAGCTGTGTGGGTCTTCTTCCTCATCGATCTTTTTTCTTTGTCTGAGATCTCTTCCCGTCTGGTGAGTGCTCCTTTTCTTTGCCGCCCGCTGAGCTCTGTTCTATTTCAACATGGACTCTCTCTTTCCATCAGAGTAGAAACCGAAATAAACAAACAAATAAATAAATCTATAAAATTCATAATTTTTACCATACTAGATTACGAGTCAGCCCCGTTGCCAACAACTAATTCTTTTTTTTTTGTCGAGATAACGCCACTAATTCATCATCAATTAAAGCACATGTTTACGTACATTAGAAATAGCCTTTAAAATTTTCAGTTAGGTTGTCTTAGCCATATTATCTTTTTCCATTTTATTTTCTCCTCTCTCTCTCTCTCTCTCTCTCTCTTTTTTTGGGCCTTAACTAAGGAACTCCACATGTGAGACCGACTTCATTTTAGTGCACACAAAATCGGCGCCATTTTTCATGAACCAAAAAAATGAAGAAGAGAAAAACAACGCCGTTTTTGCACTGTGCCCTAAATTCAGCCTTCATCTCCTTCTTTTCAAGTTGTGTGGGCCTTCTTCCTCATCGATCTTCTTTTCTTTGTCCGAGATCTCTTCCCATCCGGCGAGTGCTCCTCTTCTTCGTCGCCAGCCAAGCTCTATTCTATTTCAACATGGATTCTCTCTCTCTCCATCGGAGTAGAAACTAAAATAAATAAACAAATAAATAAATCTATGAAATTCATAATTTTTATCATATTGGATTATGAGTTAGCCCGTTGCCAACCATTAATTTCTTCTTCTTCTTCTTCTTCTTCTTCTTCTTCTTCTTCTTTCTAGATGATGCCACTAATTCACCATCACACAAAAACGACTTGCACACCGTGCCCTAAATTCAGCCTTCATCTCCTTCGTCCGAGCTATGTGGGTCTTCTTCCTCGTCAATCTTTTTTCTTTGTTCGAGATCTCTTCCCGTCCGGTGAGTGCTCCTCTTCTTCGCTGCCTGCCAAGTTCTGTTCTATTTCAATACGGATTCTCTCTCCATTGGAGTAGAAACCGAAATAAACAAACAAATAAATAAATCTATAAATTCATAATTTTTACCATACTAGATTATGAGTCAGCCTTATTGCCAACCACTAATTCTTTTTTTCTTTTTTGTCAGATAATGCCACTAATTCACCATCAATTAAAACACACAAATAGCCTTTAAAATCTTCAGTTTGGCTATCTTAGCCATATTATTTTTTTTTCCATTTTTTTTTCTTATCACCTCTCTCTCTCTCTCTTTCCTTTTTTTTTTTTCCTTTTTTGGGCCTTAACTAAGGAACTCCATATGCGGAGCGACTCCATTTTAATGCACGCAAAAATGGCGCCGTTTTTCACGAACAAAAAAAGAAAAGACGAAGAAGAAGAGAAAAAAAACGACGCCGTTTTCACACTATGCTCTAAATTCAGCCTTCATCTCCTTCATTTGAGCTGTGTGGGTCTTCTTCCTCGTCAATCTTTTTTCTCTGTCGAGAGATCTCTTCCTATCCGGCGAGTGCTCCTCTTCTTCGCCGCCTGCTGAGCTCTATTCTATTTCAACATGAATTCTCTCTTTCCATTAGAGTAGAAACCGAAATAAACAAATAAGTATAAAATTCATAATTTTGCCCATACTGGATTATGAGTTAGCCCTGTTTTTTTTTTGGTAAAGATGAATTAGCCCCATTGCCAACCACTAATTCATTTTTTCCTTTTTTTGTTAGATGATGCCACTAATTCACCATCAATTAAAATACATGTTTACGTACATTTCAAACAGCCTTTAAAATCTACCGTTTAGCCATAATATCTTCTTCCATTTTATTCTCTCTCTCTCTCTCTCTCTCTCTCTCTCTCTCTCTCTCTCTCTCTCTCCGCTCTCCGTTTTGTTTTCTTTTGTTGGGCTTTAATTGAGGAACTCCATATATGAGAATGACTCCATTTTAGTGCATGCAAAAATGACGCTGTTTTTCACGAACAAAAAAAAAATGAGAAAAATGACGCCGTTTTCGCACTGTACCCTAAATTCAGCCTTCATCTCCTTCGTCTGAGCCGTGTGGGTCTTCTTCCTCGTCGACCTTTTTTATCTGTCCAAGATCTCTTCCTCTTCCGGCGAGTTCTCCTCTTCTTTGTCGCCTGCCGAGCTCTGTTTTATTTCAACATGGATTCTCTCTCTCCAACGAGTGAAAACGAAACAAACAAATAAATAAATCTATAAAATTTATAATTTTTACCATACTAGATTATGAGTCAACCCCGTTGCCAACTACTAATTCTTCTTCTTCTTCTTTTTCTCAGATAATGCAACAAATTCACCATCAATTAACACACACGTTTATGTACATTACAAATGGCCTTTAAAATCTTCAATTTGGCTAACTTAGCCATATGATATTTTTCCATTTTATTTTCTTCTCTAGAATCGAGAACTAGACAAAAAATAGCCAGTTTTATTTTTATGTAAACGGGAGCCAAACTGATGTCCTTGGAAGCTTGACCAAACACAGTCCGGGCAATTCTTGATTTAAGCGGTTCGATATGTTCACCCCTAGATGCGAGGGTTGGGACACCATTGACGGATATATTTAGAGATGCACATGTTTAATGTTTATATATTATAAAGCGAACTAAAAGGCAACTTTCGATCTTGATCATTTCTAAAAAATTCCAAGAAAATCCATGTTTCCTAGGGTATGATAATAGTTGCAATTCTTGATAATAAAAATAATAATAAAAAAAATGCATGCAGAGTATTCTTGCTAGACCTACGTGGGAGGATATACGAAGGAAAGAAGATCTCAGGACGTGAAATCAAAACGAGTCCATGGGCAAGCACAAACATGAGAATAAAAAATAAAGGTAAAATCATCCACCAAAAATCACATGACATTGGCATGGTCGAAATCGGCACGTGACGAGGAGTCATTGAATAACATCCTATCTCCTAGAATACAATCAATTGTGCTCCAATGATCTTTTTTTTTTTTTCCTTTTGGCAGAGCGTGACGACGAGTTGCCCAGTAGATACTATGCACCGGTTCATTATGTAGTGAAGATAAATTCAGTTACTGAATTATTAAAATGGGAAACGTGGGGTGAGTTTTTGAATTTCCCTTTTCTTTCATCTGACTCAATTGCTCATATGTTTTGGAGCCCCAATGAACTCAATCAAGAGATACAAACGCTTAATCAATCCGTAGCTAATTTGTCCTTTCGAGGAGCCTATGTCTTCACCCTAAGGGATACATGAGCCGTTTGTCAACCAAGGAGCCAAATAAGCTTGGAGACAGTGGCAAGGTCGTCGCAGACTACAAGCTTTTCGTGTTCTTCGAACATTCGAAGGTCGATCATCGCGTAATTCACGATTAGTGATAACAAAATCACACTTCCAATAACATCATCATGGTTTAGAGTGAACAACAAACTACATATCAACTCGGGAAGTTTCAACAATCCCAAAAAATGGATTCCACAAGGGTGACTATCGTAAATTCAGGGCCGAGGTTTTTGGTAAGGAAACGTGGGATACGAGCATTGAAGCTATTTTAACGTTTATATTAAATAAATTAAAAACTGCTATCCATTTTCCTAGTTTTTTACGATGATCGCAACATTATATTTTCCCATAAATGGTGGTCAAGCCTAGCTAGAGCTAATAGCAATTAGGGGGTCCTGCAGCATTCTATTTCAATATGGATTCTCTCTCTCGATCAGAGTAGCAGCTGAAATAAACAAACAGATAAATAAATCTACAAAATTCATGATTTTCGCCATACCGGATTATGTGTTAGCCCTGTTGCCAACCACTAATTCTTTTTTCTTTTTTGTCAGATAATGCAACTATTCACCATCAATTAAAACGCACGTTTCCGTACATTACAAACAGCCTTTCAAATCTTTAGTTTGGCCGTCTTAACCATATTATCTTTTTCCATTTTATTTTTTCCTCTCTCTCTCTATTTCCCTTATTTTTTCTTTCTTTGTGCTTTAACTGACGAACTCCACACGCGAGAACGACTCCATTTTAGTGCATGCAAAAAAGACGCTGTTTTTTAGGAAAAAAAGAAAGAGAAAAAGAGAAAAACGACACCGTCTTTGCACTGTGTCCTATATTCTGCCTTCATCTCCTTCGTCCGAGCTGTGTGGGCCTTCTTCCTTGTGGATCTTCGTCTTCCCGTCTGGCGAGTGCTCCTCTTCTCTGCTGCCCACCGAGCTCTGTTTTTCCCCTGTAGAGAGGTTAGTTCTCGCCCGTAACTGGGTCGTTCGTTCCCAAGCTTCCTTCTCGAAAAAAAAAAACTAGTTTCTTGTAGAGAAACAACTATTTACTGTCATTGACCAGATTTTTTTTTAAAGAAAACCCCCCGGCGGCAACGATGAGCGGGTTCGTCCTGGACAATGTGACTTGGCTGGAGATGAGCATGTGGCTTCCTCTGGTTGCTTGTGCCAGGCTGGGCATCGCCTTTATAGTAGTTCTACCTTTGATCTACGTGATCCTGGTGCTTGTCTATAGGTTGTTCATGTCCTCTCGCCGCTACAGGCGAGTGAATCCAGCTCCCTCTCCGCCATCTGGAGCAAACGCAAACCAGGACCGCTGCCGTGAGGTAAAAATTCCCTCTCGTCTTATGAATCCTCCTCGTCGCTTGCTTTCCGAATTCCCCTCCTTCTGATCGGATTCTTGCTTTTCGAACTTCCCGACTTGCAGGCGGCCCTCTGACTTGCCCAACCTGCTCCTCTGCCATGTCTGATAGAAGGCATCATCGGCCGGCCTCATCATGGAGTTTGATCTTCGATCGCCGGTCATTAGGAGTTGTACTTATTCAGCTGCTTTCTTTTTTTCTTTTTCTTTTTTACTTGCGAGTTTTCATCTATTTATAAATTATAAAGCTTTCCCTAACTGCCGTTCTCGACTCAACTCGACTCTGCACTTTCGTGAGTGTATATTTAGGGAAAATTCCAAATAATGACCCAAAGTTGACCAAAGTTTTCAAATAAGGATCCGAAGTGAACTTTGTGTCAGATAAAGACCTAAAGTTGACCCATTGTCTCAAATAAGGACTCGAAGTGGTTGAATCAATTCTAAATAAGAACTTGAGCTGCTAGTCAGCCAAATATTCGCCCGGAGTTGAATCAAGCATGTGACATTTCGACGACTCGGAGTTTGGGCAATTTTGTCCAAAAAAAAATATAGGGAAAATTAACAAATCCTAAAACAAAAACACAAAAACCCTAGGTTTTCTACAGTCTCCCTGTTCCTTGTACCCATCCTCTGCAAAGTCAAAGACCGAAGGTCTCCCATTCCTTGTACCCATCCTCCGCAAAGTCGAAGACCCAAATTCTCTGCCGGTTGAGGCACGAATTCAAAAACAAGAAGAAAACCATATGCTTCTTTCTTTGTTTGCGGAGACCCAAATTCTCCATTGGTCGAGCAAGGCGAGGAGCGACGAGAATCGAGTCGCAATGATGACCGGGCAGCGATTTGGTTGAGGAGTAGTGGGGGAGAAGAAAGAAAAAAAACGCAAACATCTAAATGAATAACCTAAACTTAATTAATTTAGAATTTCCCCTTTTTTTCCAATCACAAATTTTTGACAAAATTGCCCCTATTTTAATCGCCAAAAAATGTCTGCCGACGAACTAAGGTCCTCAATAGAGATTAACTTGATCACTTCGGGTCTTTATTTGACATAAAATTCACTTCGGGTCCTTATATGACACAAAGTTCACTTTGGGTCCTTATTTGAGAAAATAGATTCACTTTGGGTCCTTATTTGAGAAAATAGATTCACTTCGGGTCCTTATTTGGAATTTTCCCATATATTTATAACAACTACAGCTACTACGATGAGTGCGTGGGTTACGCAAGCACGAGGTTTGAACGGGCAAATAGTCTGCCGGGAAGTCCGAGAAAGGCCTTTTGGGATGAATCTAACAACAAGGTGAACTTGCTGAATTGACGACGACTCGGTAAATGGGATCGCCTCATTCGCATCGGGCGGTACGACCAAAAATAGTGTACAGTGAAACTCTAGATTTTCACTCCTCTGTATTTACACATGAATTACAAGATCCCCTAGACTTTCAAACAGATGTATTATGAAGTTTCTATGGAGAACTTTCATGGTTTTTTAGGGTCTTTGGGAAAGGCTTTCCCAAAGGCCCTTAGACATCTAAAGCCCCTTAGAGCAAATAGTGTGTGTTTGGAAATTTCTTTTAAGGGTTAATACCTTGAAAATCCCAAAATTAATATACCTGTGATCAATTGATCAATTTATCCCAAACTAATTTTTTAATCATTAAAAACCCAAAACTAGTATATCTTTGACAAATTTACTCCAAACCGGTACACTTATGGCAAATTTACCTATATTAATTTCCCTTAAATTTTATTGTCAAATTACTAAGTTGAATAACACATGAAAGTTGACCGATGTACCAATTTGGGATTTTATTCTCCGTTTGTTACAGTTATACACTTTTTGTGATTTTTTTTTGTGATATTAATCTAATTCAACAGATGATATATTTGTTATAAATATATCAGTTTAGGGTTTTTGACGATCGAATAAAGTTGGAGGTAAAATTGTCACAATGTACTAGTTTGGAGTTTTTTCATGGTCACTTGGGGTAAATTTGTCATAGGTATACCAATTTAGAATTTTTCATGATCAAAATATTAGTTTGGGATAAATTTATTATACGATCTACTCCCTTCATCCTTCACAAGAGCAGCCTCTACTTCGTGCTCCTTTTGGGTGTGCTTAGCACTGGACATGGCCCCTGGGAGAATTGTCGTACCATCTTGTCCAATTTTTATGATCTTTGTATATGGATCACTTGATTATGAACAAATTTGTCATCACTTGATCCCGGCGAACCGAACCGAGGAGACCCGAACCGAATACAAACTGAATCGGTTCGGTTTTTCGATTTTTGATTTTTTGGTTTTTGGTTTTCGGTTTTTGGAAATCGGGGGGCTTCTCTTCGTTCGTCTAAAAAACACAACACAAAAACGAAAGAGGAAAGAAAGCTTTAGAGGGAAAAGTCAAAAGGAAAAGCTGTATAGTAGCAACTGCAAAGAAGAGACAAAGAGGGAAAGGACGTGAAGGACAGGCCAGCAAAAGGAAAAAGCGGAAAAGCTGTTCATCTTCTTCCCCATGCACTCACTGCCCGCATCCGCCGTTCGCAAGCCCAGCATAGGCAGCCTAGCGGCCGGTCACCGCCGCTCCGCCGGTCTCGCCCGCGACGTGCAGCCCTGTCACCAACAGAAAACCCCTTAAGACTCTTAAGGGTTTTATGTTGGGGATAATACCCAATAGAATCCCCAAAAAGAGGGTGATTTAAGGGGTTTTCTGTTGGGGATAACACCCAACAGAATCCCCAAAAAGAGGGTGAGTTCGGTCGGTGTCCTACGGGGCTTTTCCGATAGGTAAGAGAACTAGCAGAAAAATAGGGCAATTATAGGGAATTACGGGGAAAGGGATCTATTCTGGGATTGAGGGCTGCGGGACAGGTGAGAGGGCTAAGGGAGAGGAAGGAAATTGAGACGAAAATGGAGTCGAGGGGGGGATTGTTGAGGGTGACGGTGAATCGAGTCTTGATGAAGATGCAACTGGAGAGGAAGAGGGAGTGGGAGCGAATTGCACGGCCGACGAAGTCGCTATCAAAATTTCAGCAAGAGGCAAGTTACGGATTGGTCTTTGAAATTTTTCTCGAAGTCTTTGGGGACATGGAGACCTAGTTTCAAGTTTTTCAATTTCATTGCTCCTTAATGCTTGAATAGTTCTTATGCGGATGCAATGAGATGCCGGAGTTGCTCTTCTGATAATAGCTGTTGCTGCTAAGGTGTCAGCTTGCGGACAGCTATACCTTATAATGCATGGTTTTTGCAGCTGACTTGTTCTATATAGGGTGTGTTGGAAGAAAGAAGCGGGTCGACTGATTAGTTTTTTTGGTCTTTTGAGAAATATATGGAATGTATATAATGAATCATCGCTAATGTATGCTGACAAGGTTGTCTCTTCAAAAACGTTATTTTTTTTTAAATACACCACTGATTGACTTAAATTAGTTGTCAATTGATTTTGCAGGTGTCAACAACCGTATTAAGTAATTCTAGCATCAACCAAATGGAGTTGATTGAGCAGCCTCCATATATATATCTATTTAGATCTGCACTGGTGGCCTCCATCTGCCCTGTATTGCTTGGTTTTAGTAAGTTCTAGTTAATTTCAAATAAAATTGCGTCCCACGTGTTTTTTTTTTTCATAATTCTTATCTTACAAAAAAAAAAAAATAGGGCACTTAATTTTATTTTTATTTTTATTATCCTTGTATATAGTTACAATTGATGATGATTGAGATTTTCATATTTAAAAAAAAAAAAAAAAAATCAACAGAAATGGGCGTCTTAAGTGAGATGATGATGACGATAAAGAAAGACCAGGAGCTAAGCGACAGGCACGTTGAATTCATAACTGTGATACTCCACATATTTGCACTCGTTGGCTCAGTTATTGCAGGGCGGTCAACAGATTCAATCGGCCGCCGGTTGACAATCTTCTCAATAGGAATTATTTTCTTATGTGTGCCCTTCCTGATGGACTTGGCTTCTACGTACTTAGTGGTCTTATTAGGCCGGTTCTTCGCTCAAGTTGGTGTAGGATAAGCCCTCACCATTGTTCCTCTTTACCTTGCCGAAGTTTCTCCGGCTTTTTCTCGTGGGTTCTATACCTGCTTCCCCGAGGTAAGATGTGTTTCCTTTCTTTTTTCATGGCATCTTTTCCAATTCTCTAATCATGCATCATGTGTTATAGGAAAAACTAAAGTTAGAAAGGTACTATGAACATGATTTTTTATTTTTTTTGTTCATTTATTAGTTGAATTCAATTTAGTGGATCCACTTGTGGTGGGGGCGTCGTAGCACTGTTACGCTCTCAAGGAGTGACGTTGTTGTCCTCTCATTTTCTTGTTTTTTATACGTTTTTTTGGTGCTTTAGGTATTTATAAACACTGGTGTTGTTATTAGATACGCTTGCAATTACATCTTCTCGAAGATGAAATTGAACGGGTGGCGTGTCATGTTTTGGGAGGGAGTAACGTTGTTGACATTGCTGGCCATAGTGTTAAGTGCCCTCCCAGAATCACCGCGCTGGCTCATAATGAAGGGTTAGCTGCGCGAGGCGAGTTGCGTCCTCACCAGGTGCTCCGGCTCAAATCAGGAAACAGACGGTATATATGCCAAAATCTGCTATGCTACTAACATCCTAGAGCCCCACTTCCAAGAAGAAGTCATCAGTGTGCAGAGCAGCGAGCACACGTGGCGGGATCTCCTCCGCCGCTGAAACCCGGCCGTCTTGCGCATGACCGTTTGTGCAATCATGATTCAATTGTTCCATAAGGCTTCTGGCTGTGATACTATTGTCCTTTATATGTCGCAGATATTGGAGAAGGCTAGAGTAATAGATATTAATGAGAAGGTCTTTTGGATTGTTCTAATCGACCTTCTAAAGACTGTATGTGTCCTTCTTGCAGCTTTGCTGCTTGACCGGCACGGTCGACGGCAGCTGCTTTTGATCAGTGTCGGTGCTATGGTAGTATCCCTTATTAGTCTTGGCAGCTGCTTGATGAAGATTGACCATATAGACAAGAACCCTATTGACCCAAACAACAAGAGGGATCTGTGGGTTGGCAAAATCTGTATTATTTCCTTATTTTCTTTTATGTGGGTTCCTTTTCTATCGGAATGGGGCCTGTGGCTTCAGTATTTATTTCTGAGATATTTCCATTGGAGCTGAGGGCGAAGGGATGCTCGACTGCCTACGCGGTGAACCAAGGGGCAAGTGCACTGGTATCGTTGATATTCTTTCTGCTCAACAAACCGATCTCTCTTGGAGGGGCAGTTTTCTCATTTGCGGTAGCCTCTATGGTAGCATGGCTATTCTTCTTCGTCACAATGCCGGAGACCAAAGGGTTTTCCCTGGAGGAGATGCTCCGACTTTTTGGTCCATGGATCCAACAGAGGTTTGCGTTAAGGGTATGTGACATTGAAATGGGAAGAACAATGGTTTGACGTGATCAAGCAACCGCAGCTGAATAAATGTAAGTTTCGAGGTGAATCAGAGTCAAAACCTTCAGATGAAAGATCTCTTCCAAAACTCTTCGATGTACTCAATACCAACGTTTTCCAATGCTAATGTGACAAATCTACTGAATTTTTAGTATAAAATTGGGGAATCCAGCATATTTTTAAAATGTGAGGAAGTTTTTAGGTAAAATTAGTAGGTTTGCCGATCTAAGTTCATTTTCTTTAGATCTAGCTCCCGAGGACAACATTGTTCAGGAAACCCAATCATTCTAAGTTCACGCATTAGATCCACATTGTAAGCCGATCATCTGAGTCGTTTGCCACATGTGTTTCCACGCTTGCATTTAACGGGGATATTAGAGGGAAGCTGTTGACACAAAAAAGTGCCTGAATTCCCGACTGACGACTGGGACTTGGAGAGGGTGAGCAAGACATGATAAAAGTAAAATTTTGTTGGGAGCTTTTAGTCGGCAATTTTTTAGAAACAATCAACGACTAAAAAAGTTTTGCAAACCGTAAAAACGAAAGGAAATTATTAATTCCTTAAATATGAGTGTCGATGAATAAAGCTTGGTTTTATCAACAAGAAGGCCACGACCGAAACAAATCACTATGAGCTAGGAACCAGGTAATTGTCCAAGTAATGGGACCAATAGTTTCAGACACAGTTCGCTTGGGCAGGCCTGTATGGCTATCGAGAAATGGAACTGACACGATCATGATGTAGTGGAGCCGAAGATCTCGGAAGCTTATGGCCATAAAAGCCGGGAAAAATGGGCCGTTTTAAACATTAGGAAGTCGAGCCCCATGTTACAAAAGTATTGGTCATTGCTAGACATGAAAAGTGGAGAAGTGCTATTGATTATCGAGTAGCGGGGTTGTCTAGTAAGCGTATATAAGTACATGCTGCTGAATTTTAGGAGCCATACTGCTTTCTTTTATAACCGCCGGAAATAACTATAAGTATTAGGATTCTAGTTAGAGTAAAGGCACCGTCAATCAAGTAATGAATATAAATTATTTAATTTTATCTTTGTGTTATCTTTACTTTTCAATACTTTTTTTTTTACATGGTCGGCTGCGATTGCCTCAAGTCTTCATACCTTTAATTTTCTCGGCGCATCCTTTATCGATTTTCATATCGATTTACATTTGGAAAGGTTTTTTTGTTGGTAACTTTTCTACGAAACAGAAACGAAAGGAGGGTAAATTTATTATGAATATATCGATTTAAAATTTTTTATAATAAAAAAATTAATTTTGAATAAACTTTTGTTGCGCACCAATTTAGAATTCTTCGTGGTAATCCAAAAACTAAAAACTAAACTAATGCCAACTAATGGAAAAATTTTTGTACGCATTTAAGCATCTACCCACAACCGTTGTCAAATTCGGTGCACTTTGAAATGGAATCTTTTATTGACGAACTAATATATTAAATTAAATTACAATGTGAGGGCCTAGAAAAATAATATATTAAATTAAATTAAATAATTCCGGCTGAAGTAACCGAAGGCAACATGCCGCACGTGCCTTTGAAAAGGACCGCGGAGTTTAGGAGTTCGGAGTGGATAGGATAAGATCGCTATGTATACATATACATACAAAAATCAGTTATTTATTTTTGGAAAAATAAAAGAAAATCCTTTTTCACTTTTTTTCGGTCCGTCCCTACACTCCTCTCGCCTGCTCATATGTTGTCCTCACTTTCGCCTGCTGTAGCTCCAATTCAAATGGCTTTTATGTTAAAAAAAATGGCTTTTATACTTCCCTTATTTTTCAAAAAATTACCGTTAAGCAATCCTAAATTATAGACATTATAACATCAATACCCAAATTTATATGTCACAAAAAAATCTCAAATTTGTATAGCGTGACAAAAAACCCTCGATTTTTGTCACATTGGTATAAGTTTTAAGGTTAAAATGAGGGAAATCATCCCAAATCATATTTTATATGGATGTTAGTTTGATCTTAAACTTTTCAATTTTACCAATTTGGTTATAAACCTTTATGTGAATTTCTAACCAATTCCCGCTGATCAATTTTCGCCAAAAATCGTGAACATGGCAATGTGCTACATAGGATTAACACCGATAATTGGACCGCATGTCAATGATAGGACTAAATTAAAATGTCACACAAAAATTTAGGATTGAATAAACATCCATACAATATATTTATTACAAATTGAGCAATTTTTCTAAAAAAAAAAAAAAAAAAAAAAAAAAATTGGGATATTAGCATAGCGGAGGGCATAATTTATGATTTTTTTGACATAGTAAAAATTGTAGGTATTCGTATCATAGTAAATATTAAATATTTGATAATATTATTATTATTTTTATCATCGAATGATAAATATAACTATGATTACTAAATATATTGTATCCGGGATAAATATATGGTCACTAGATTTCCAATTACTAATGATTACTAAATAGTCATAACTATTATTTTTAACTATGATACAATATATTTATTACAAATTGAGCAATTTTTCATTACTTCTTTGACTCATAATATAATCAGCTTAATTATCTACAAATTGAGCAATTTTTCATTACTTCATTAGTAATATATTATATTAGCAATTTAAATTACTAATGACATTCTCATTTAAATTGATACTTGACATCATTGTGAGTATATAGTTATGACTATTTACTCAATCATTAGTAATTATAAATATATTTTCATTAGTAACTATTATTTTTAACGTCAAATAGATTAGCAATTTAAATTACTCAATTTTCATCAGCTGAATCCGGAACTGGATCTCATCCAAGGTTTCGACTCGATTCACCTCGAAACTCTGAAGACACCCTTCCAGGTAGTGAAAACGAGCCAAGAGTGTTTTCATGCAACTATTGTCAGAGGAAATTTTACAGCTCTCAAGCACTCGGAGGCCACCAGAACGCGCACAAGCGAGAGCGGACACTAGCAAAGCGTCACCAGATCGGCGGCTTTGCGTATTCCAGCATGGCCTCCCTGCCGCTGCATGGCTCTTATAACAGATCTCTCGGCATTCAAGTGCATTCTATGATCCACAAGCCGCCTCACACTTATCGACATGACGGGTGGAGTAGGCAATCGCTGAATCAGCAGCCTGCAGTTGGAAGACTTGTGGTACAGGATTCTTTTCGTGTGGGAATAACCACCACAGGATCATCATCAAATTCTGGGATCGGCTGATTCGACGGAGTCAGGAAGATTTCTTCTGCCGCCGAAGGGATGGGAGGATCCTGGTGGGGCAGTGTAAACCATTTGGATACCAAACAAGATGAAGTGCAGAAAATTGACTTGTCCCTGAAACTCTAAGCTGTTTTTCTCTTCCTTTTTCCCTCCTTTTTCCGCCCTCTCCAAGCAAAAGTAATGACATTTTCTTACTTCTTCAGGCAAAGTTGGTTTATTTTGTTTC
Source organism: Eucalyptus marginata (assembly GCA_014182565.1). Lineage (NCBI taxonomy): Eukaryota > Viridiplantae > Streptophyta > Magnoliopsida > Myrtales > Myrtaceae > Eucalyptus > Eucalyptus marginata. Next base: position 455,233 of record JABKBI010000014.1, on the reverse strand, counting down.
GGGATTATCATTTGTACATGCTTTTCTGAGTATAGACATAAATCACCGTGGGATGGACTAATTTCTAGGACGCTTCTACTGTCTCCTATAATCTGGAAATCTGAGTTTCTTTGTCCAGAATTAAGTTTTTTTAACAGTAGATGGTAGGAGTGAAAAAAACACAAGAAGAAGAGATTTCCATGGGTTGCGGCTAGCTGTAAAAACTGGTTTTGACAACCAGTGCAAAGGGCTTTTGGAAACTTAATGTGAAGTCACCTATTAATATTTGAATTTGGCCGCTATTAAATTAATGGAGGACACTAGTTGGAAGTTTAAAAGGAGAGTGAAGGACAAAGATCAGACTGAGTCTCCCAAAACATGACATGCAACAGAGTTTTTATCTAATTAAGAACAGTAGCTTTTTTTCACATGCATTATTAGTTTCATGCGGACATGATGGTCCACACTGGCAGGGGTGTCATCTAAAAGCATGTTCTTGTCATCTCTTGTTGTCACAAAACACTAAACGCGCAATGCTTGTCAAGAAAGAACATTGTAGAGTTGGATGGCTGTGATTTGTCTGAACAGCATTACAGAGACCTAGTTACAGTTGATTATAGACCTGTTGCGACCAATTTTTTGGGTGTGGACCACTTAGGGTTTGGCTAATGGATTATTAAGCCTAGACTTAACTCGAGCTCTCCCAAGCCCATACCAATTTGCAACCTAGGTTCAAGTCCTTAATATGCAAATGATTTTTATATAGGAGTCGCCACTAATCTATTTTTTGGTGGGTCGATTAGAAACCCAAGTAAAGTAACGGGAGTTTTACTTTACTCCTACGAATCAAAGATTATAGGTACGGGGACTTGGTTACACTAGATTTCTCTAATGTCCTTTCGGTACCGTTCTTTTATTTTTCAAAAATGCTTTTGCAGGTAGCTTAAATTGATTTTAAATTTATTTCCCTAACATGTGAGGTGATCATGCGGGTGCGCAAACCACCAATTTAACACCCAGATAAACAATGAATAAATTACAAGACTTACCTCAAGGCAACGAAAGCATCTGCAATGTTAAATTAGAATTCACATCAACAACCCTAGATATGATTTCTAATTAACACGCAATTTCTCTTCTTCTTCTTCTTCTTTTTTCACTTTATTTAATGAGAACCTAATCTATATGCAATGCAATGCTTCTAATCTAATATGAAATGATATGGCATGGCAGCATGTCCTAAACTATGTGAATGAGCAAAAATTTTGTGATTTCTTAATGAACATGCCATAATTAAGTATGCAATATAAATTAACCAAAATGACATAATTTTAATGACGGGCAATTTCTAATTAAATAAACCTAATAACGACCACTAAATGACGTGCATTTCATGAACCTAATTCTATATGACACGTTCATGATTTTTTTTGTATTTTTTATAAGAATTCATAATTATAAATAAAAATCTAACTAAAGTGAGATACTATCTATTTTAAGTTAGGAAATAGACTAATCCGAATCCTATCTTAACTTAGAAATTTACCTCGACATGCAATTTAACTCAAAGATATTATATAACCTAGACCATGCATATAATAAAAATAAACTCTAATTATTCTATCATACAATTCTATCTGAGAAATCAATTCTAATCTACATGATATGCAAATGCAATTTTTTTGTATTTTTGGGATAAATAAAGCAATTAAAGCAAGATAAGCACTAAATCATTCGTGGTCATCAAAGATATTATCCAATCAATGCGAATAAGGAAATAACATCCGATCAACTTGTAATTTCGTGAATAAAACCGATGGATTGATCTTAAGCCTTAAAGATCAAAACATCAATTTTAAAGATTCCCGCGGAATCAATAATTCCATCTAAAGCCTTATAGATGGAATCAAAGATTAAATGCAGTTGCGAATTAGAAAATATATCCTAATGAATATCATACATCTTACTCAAAAAGTTTAAATTAGATATCAATCTCATCAATCTAGGCAATATGATGTTTAAATCAAATTAAGATGAGATTTTATACCTAATTGCCGAATATACTTCCAAATCCGAATTTGTCGATGGATGGCTTGCGAATGGTGATTGCTTCAACTTAAGGAACGGTTCTGGACAGTAGCTGGGGTGTCGCTGATTGCAAGATACGAATGGCAGCCGTTATTTGCACGTTTGCTAGACTCGCATCACAAAAGCGAGAGATGTGGGCTTCGTGGGAATTGGTTTGCTTGGACTTCACTGGTAAACGTGAATGGTCTGCAAAGAAAAAGAAAGTGATCATTTTATTTTTTATTTGCTCTTTATATGCCCCTCCTTCTCTTCATTAGTGGACTTCATGCTTGCAAACAATGGCCGCAAAAACATGACATGGTATTCATGCTGGACGGGAGATGGTGGCCTTGTTGGACCTCGGCAAAACCTGCGAAGAATGAGTACAAACAAAGCGGCCAAAGTCTAAACTAGGCAGCAATGGTTCAAGCGTCCTTAGGATGTGCTGGTTCGTGGTATCGAGCACAACAACAAATGAGGACTGCTGTGACAGTTTGCTTGGGTTGCTGTGTTCACCGGAAAAACCTGCAAAAATTCAACCAAGAATACAAAACCGGCGTTGGCTGCTGATGGCCAAGGGGGACTCGTGACGCGGGTGAGGCGATTGGTGGATGAACTAGACGTCTCTAGTTGTTGACTTCAATGCGATTTGCTACGTGGCTTTTGCTGAGTTAGAACACAACCTGCCCAGGACGCCTGGGGCTCTATGCAAGGACTCGCTTAGAGATCACCATGAAGGGCCACCGCGAGAATGGATCAAGCTCACTGGAACGCCATGGTTGCTGAAGCTGCTGTTCGTTGGGGGCTTCGCGGACGAATATCTCCTTGATGAACGTATCTCTACCAGCCCCACCCTCACTTTTTGTTGTTTTATTCTCTTTATTCTTGGGTCTTCTACCCCCAGAGCACGTGGCTTTGGGATTTGCTGCAAAGATGGATATCCTCGCGAAAGAACAAGTGGGAGCAGCTAGGTTAAGGAGCGATCTATTTATCAAGGGCCAAAGGGATCCGCCATAGCTCCGGGGCTCGTGAAAGCAGCAGCGTCGTCGCCGGTGTGGGCGTGATGATGGCAAGGCGTGACCCCCTTTTTCTCTCTTATCTCACGTGTGTGTATGTGTATTGTGAGATCCCCCTCGACGTGGCCTTTTGTGTTGATATGTGCGGCCCCTCCTTTGAAAACCCTACGCACTTTTCTTTATATAAGCCATGAATTAGGGTTTTATTTTTTTCGAAATTGATAACTATGAAGATTCTTTTTTCCAAGTGCAATATTCACTTTTCGCATCTGCCCTATCCAAAAATTCATCATATCTCAGAAAAATTTCAAATTCTATTTTTCACGATATAATCTTCAATCATAAAAGAAACGGGTTTGGGCCAATTTGCTCGCTTCGTGGGCTTAGTCCGGCTTGCCAAATTAAAGCTCAAAACCACTAATTCAAACCCATCCGCCACCAGTCCAACAAATAAACACAAAAAATGCAAATTAAAATTAAAAATAAATGCACCTAAAACTATATGCTATGCAATTAACTATTTTTTCAGGGATAAAATTAACCCTTAATTTTTTAATGCAATAAATGACTAAACAGGTCGCCAAAATTTAGGTGTCAACAAGACCATTTTTGTTTGGTATGGCCATGTGAGGTGGCGCAGAATGGCCCACACAAGCTCTGCTATCACATCATTTTCCATACACAAACTTTGGGTAAAATCTGCATATTCATTTGATTTCTCACCTAATAAGATTTCTTGACTGTGGCCATCAAAGCAGGAGGCCCACAACAGACCCCGATGTGCACTGGTTGCATCTTTTCATTAGTCATAATGCAACTTGGATTTTCCACAATCAAGAGTTAATATGACAGATTTACCCCGACTGACTATAAAAAATCCTAAACTTCCCGATGGGTATTCTTCGTCATGATTCTGACCATCGTAATTGAGGCTCTGCAAAGAGGAAGTTGCAGGGTTCAAGTTTTTTGAGTTGACCAAATTTTAGTTGGCGCTTGGCTTTTCGACATCAATAAAAAGTGTCCTCTCAATCGACAGAACATAGTCCATTCGATCCAGTTATATATAACTTTTGCCTTCGTTGATGGTATATGCATCTTTTGATGAGGTTTTTTCTTCTTTTGTCTTCGTTTATCAATATTCCAAAGCTTTTCTGATTAAAGACTTAAATCCTGCTATCATCAGAAGTAAAATTAAGTTGATCAAATTCTAGATACATTGAACTCTAACTTTATGATACACACACACATTGTTTCGCTATTTTAATTTTTTGCTCAGTAACATAGTAATACCTTGGATTTGAGCCTGTCGAAAGGACTTTGAATGCCAACATCGCACCCACCTCCAGCTGAAACGCAACGTATGGTCGCATCGCCAACTCTAGAAACTCTTTCAAGTGCTCAAGGGATGAGATTTACCAACTAAAATTCTAGGAAACACTTAAAAACATTTATACTATCTTGCCAATAGTACCTGTTGAATTATGTCAAGTTTGAGTCTGAATATAAAAATCGACTTGTTATTTGCCAAAACGAGGAAGCACATTCGCAAAGCATTTAATGAGAACCGATGCATGGTCCGCAAAAGAATTATTCAACCTTGATAATTCTTTTTGTCATAGGCCAGCGTGCATCTTTAAATGAAGTTTGACAAATCCTTAGATATATGGGTTTATATAAGTAAAAAAAAGAGGAAAGTAGCCCATGCACATATTTCTCATGACCACTCTTTCTCAATTTCATAAAATGCATGCACATGCACTGTAAACTCCGATTCTCCGATTATAGTGAATTATTTGCTGCTGGCTCTACTCATGGATGTAGGTACCGATATTTGAACCGACCACGTAAATTTATGGTGTTCTTATTATTTCTCATTTATTTTTCTGGTAATTTTGTGGTGACGTAAATTGCAAGATCCTGTCCTAATGGTGGGCCGGAGTTCTTGGCGCTGCGAAGGCAAGATCTTTTTCTCCTTGAACACTGTTAGCGGGCCTGAATTTGAGAATTTGATGTCTTTTGATGGTCTCGTTAAATTTTGCAGAAAAAGATCGACAATGATGAGGCACCCAGGTGCTACTGGATTGTGGGGCTGAGCCTGGCCGAGATCCTCCGGCGCTCTGACATCCCCGGGGTCGCCCCTGGAAGGTTCATGGCGTAGCCCGCCCCCTGCCCCCTTGGAACACCAAACACTCCATAGAGTACATCCAGAACATCCAGTGTGACCTCTCCGACGAGTCCAACGCCATTGCCAAGCTTTCCCCTCTCTCGACGTCACCCATGTCTTCTAGGTCACCCGGGCCAGCCGCTCCTCGGAGCTCAAAACTGCTGCATCAATGGCGCCATGCTCCGCAACGTCCTGCATGCCCTCCTCCGCAACGCCATCAACCTCCGCCTCGTCTGCCTTTGGACGAGGACCAAGCACTACCTCGGCTCCTTGGAGGCCTTCGGCACTGTTGTTGCGCACGTGCGGAATATGGACAAGCGAATCGGATAAAATAGTCGGAATGAAGGAAAGGAAATCGAACACTGGATTTACGTGGTTCGGCCCGAATATCGGAACCTACGTCCACGGGGAGAGCAGCATGGAATTCCACTATAGAAAACAAGCGATACACCGGAGATTACAATCACTCGAGTACTCAAACACACTCTCAGTGTTTCCCAGCCCCAAATTACACCCAGATAACTCACACAGTGTTTAGCCCCTCACAATTCCTAGTGAAATCACTCAAGGAATTAAACAAATTCTACTCACAAGAATTTAATTGACTAAAACACTCGGGTATAATTTCAACGAGAAGATCTCTCTCTATCGAGAGCTTTTGGCTTTTCTCCAGGAAGTCTCACGACTTCTCTCACCAGCTCTTGAGCTCTCTCTCGGCCACCGAAATAACTCAGTGCCATCTTCTCCTTCGCTCCTCTGCCTTTTAAGGACGAAACAAGACAGGAAATGTGAAACTCGTTCGGTGCTCGCAATCAGCACTGACACCCACCAAAATTCACGGGCACGCATGCATGCATGGGACGCATTTAATAAGGCAGAAAACATGCACCCATAATTCAAGCGCGAAAGAAGGATGGCCGCCGTCTTCCAAGACCATCTCCACGACATTGAACTCCTTCAAGTAATATTTTATCCTTTCTTTCCTTTGGTTGTCTGCAGCTGAATAAAATAACAAAGGAAAGAAGCAAGGAGTTAAAGAAAGAAGACAAAACAAGCCCACAATTGGCTTTAGTCTTCCACGTCCATTCACCATGCATGCACGTCCATGTGCATGCAATTAAAGAGGTAGAATAAAATAATAGTCTTCCCCTCTCGCGGCTGCACGCTCTCTTCATTCTTCACGCTTGCGGCTCATAGATCCGCATGCGATCTTCTGACAATTTCGGCCAATTCACATGCACTGCTTTGACTCGCATGTGATCGAGTTCACGTATTCTCGTTCAACGGGCTCAAATCGAGACATATTTTCAACAGGCACGATTGCCCCCCATGATTTAAGTAGTAATTAAGAGATGATCGTTATATAAGTACTGGGAGAATCTCACCGATTTTACCTTGTAATAGGGAAGGACGCTGAAAAAAGTTCACAGAACAGGACAAGACAATGCTTCTAGCTTTTTTTAATTAATATATCTTCATCAGTATAAACGATTTTTCAGCTTTAGTAAAATAAAAAAATGATCTCAAAGGTAGTGCTAGAAAAAGAAAAAAGCAGTGTCCATATATCTTTCTTTGCTTTTGACCATCCACTTGCAATTCCAGTACTGAGAAAAGCTCAAGTGAAACAACTCCATGCAAGAGGCCTGTCGTTTATGGAGAAAAGTGCTCGTAATCGAACTTCTTTATGAGATTAATTTTTTCTCAAAAATAGTTATTTTCGCATATTCTTGTGGCAATTCTCCACTTCAATATAATTACCTAGAGTAAGCACTATAACTTGTTTTCAACACTCGGTGGCTTGATCAAAAAATGGCTTGTTATCCTCGACCGAAACCCACTATTTAAACAAAAATTGGAATTGTGATGCTGAAATCTTGGATAGAGGTGGGAAATGTCTTCTTAGGTAAATCATGTCAACATCATTTTCCACGCCATTTTGTAAAAAGGCCTTATCCCAGCAAATCCACCCCATCAAAGCCATTGTTAGCCATTGGTATGCAACTTGTTATTTGAGGTGCAAAACAATCGATATCTAATCACCGATCTTTCTTATTTCGGCAACGGTGAAAACTATCTTGTTTAAGCTTGCATTTCAAGTAACCATGTTGGGCCCAATTGAAAAGCGCTTGTTTCGAGACTACTCTGTTTATCGTGATTGATTCATTTCACCGTATTAGGACAGCTTAATTTCGTGCTCACCCAAAGATCATCCGGAAGTTCTTGCCGTCTTGGATAGGCAATGCGTGATTTATGCGGAGAGAAGATCACCAATCATGGGCACTCCACACATTGGGCCAATCGACCCATCTTTTAGTGGGCTAGGCCATTTATGCTTTTGGGTCAAAAAGCCCATTTGAGTTGCATGGGATTAAGAAGCATAAAAGCTATTTCGCAATTTATGTAAATTTCTTAAAGTCCTGTGAAAAAAAAAATTCGAGTCCAAGAAGGAAGATGATGTTAAATTCTTTTTCGGCCATAAGAGAAAAGTGTCGCATTTTAATTAATTGTTTATCAAATAACAAATTTGAAGTATGGGCCAGAGGCCCAATTCTTCGTAGAATGAAATATGGAAGATTGTTCATAAAAATGCAATCAAATTCTAATATTTTCAAGTACTGCAATCAAGTCATAAAATTGGTCAAGTTGGTGAAATCGCTTGGGATATAATTTCAATTCAAAAGTCTTAATGCTCAATTATACTTTCTCGATAAGTTTTACAACTTTCAATATACTTATTCTTATCGTTGTCTCGCAAATCTTTTTGATTTCATCTTTCTATCTTTGCTCTTTGGCAATGTATCCTTTTTATTAAAAAAATTTAGGATACATTTCATGTGCCATACTTTTAAGGATACTTAGCTGGAAGGATTAAATTAACAAATCGTCAAAATGTTTGAAACTGAATTAGCACAATTGAAAGGTTCCAAATTGAATTAATCGTCGTACAATGAGTTTAGAACTTTCAAACAATTATCCCGTTGCCGAGTTAGCAATAAAGCCAAGTAATTAGATTATTGACTGAACAAGTCACCACCCCAACACGACAATACATGGATAGAGATGCTATTGAATGATACACACACACCATATAGATAATCTCATATGCACAGGCATGGCTGTACAAGTAGGATTCTAAAGATGCTACCATAAGTTGGAGAGGTGGCTCTCACAATCTCACAATGTAGCACTATGCCTGATACTCAAGGTTCAAGAGGCAAATTCCACACTTTAGCACTTTCTCCTGCCTACTTAGTTTTCACTGTGCATAGATATTCCATTCACGGGTATTGTGCGTGATGCCATTCAGTCGCATGTCAATCATTATATGTCACACTCGTGACCAGTATGTATTAACTTATGTAATACACTTTGCACATAGATCATAAGATGCAGCTAAAAACAAAACATTAGAGATAATACAAACGACTAACGAGTATCATCTCTAAGATCATACAATCAGCTTCACTCAATTCATTTCTAGTTTTATTGAATGCCTCCAAATTGAGGCCAAAATGCATTAACCACACAAAATGAAAGTTTAGCCCATTAAATAATCGAATCAAAATTACGTGTTATGGTTACAAAAGTCACCAAATTTCAATGATCATTGTTATAATTTACCCAAATAATAGGCAGTTCGGCCTAAAACGTAGACATCTAATTCTAACCTTGTGATGGAATCTTCAATTTTCTACCTGAAAATGGAATAAAAAGATAAAATATTATAGAAGAACGTAAGCTAGAATATCTCTCTCTCTCGAATTTTTTTTCCCACTCACAGCAAAGGCAATTACCATCGGGGCGGTTGCAATTGCCTTCGTTGATCATCATTACGGTAGTTTAGTCCTTTTCGATATATCTTTTCTCTTGGTTTATTCTTAGTTATTCTTATTGATATTTTAAATATAAATTAAAAAAATCCAATCAAATGTTTTTTGCCCAGCAAGATAAAAAGTTTACGGTTTTCATAAGAATTTCATTTTTTTCCCTCGCCATCTCGAAAGGTTTAAAAGCCTATCGGCTCAAGATTGACAAAAGCAAAAAGCACTTTTATTTTTCCATCAAAAGTGAAATATATTATCTAAGCCTTAGTAATAATTGTGAAAAAGAAAAAGGAAAGAATTAAACATACGAAATCGACATTTAGATGCTAAAAAGGTTTAGGTTGTTAGCGCTAAAACTATAACCTAGAGGGGGTGAATAGGTGAATGTGGGGAATTTAAAAGATAATCAAAATCAATATTGCAATAAGACAACATCTGGTGACAAATCGTGCAATGATCAAATCTTAACAATGTGTAATAATCTATCTCAACAAATAAGTAAGAGTTTAAGGGATGGAAAAATGCACATGACAATTTATAATGATTTAGTTTTGACAAACCTATGTCCATTCTCTTGTGCTAATAACCTATCGACCGGATTCTACTACAGTAAATCAATCAAAGTTAAAAGAATTGAGTATTCACTACTCAAACTCGTGTTAAAGATTGTCTAATCTTACACTCATGACATCTAAGAGATTACAAAATTGGGCTCACAGAGACAAACATATCGAGGATAAGACTTTCTTGAACTTTGGAATTCAAAACTTTAGTTGTCTCTTATTCCTTTAGCATCATGACTTCCTTTAATACTCCTCAATGTCCAAGCTGACAGTTGGATACAAGCTCAGAGAATTATTCATCCAATCAACGTTGGATTTAATATTGAAGAAGATCCGATTGTTTCAAGATTGCTAAAAATAAAGTTTCCTGAAAGATCTGCCGCCCATATAGTGGACTAGGTTTCCATAACTTGAGTCCTTCCTTTAAGAAGAGTATTTCATCTTCAATTGATTATTCCAGTGATTGAGATATTCCATATAAGAGAGATTGTATCCAATATACTTTCATTTTGAACAATCAATATGTAAGGCAAGGAATCCATGCCAATCTACTAACCATTAGTACAAGGATTCATCAATTGATCAATATTCTTATTCCATTAAAAGTGAATATTGAGGATAAGATTTTCACTACGACCTTAAGTCTGATGAATAACATTTTATCAAACAATCCTGAGTTTTCACCTGAAAAAAACTAAGGGTGCGCAAAAAACCCGGGAATTGCCCGAATCATCCGGAATCAAATCGTACTAGATTGAAACTAGCGGTTTCCATGAGGACCGGTCTAGTTCTCGGTTCCAATTTAGTGGAACTAGTGAGTCCCAATTCAGTTCCCAATTCTAGGTGTGGAACTGCCTGCTCGCCCGTCGGATTAGACCGATATATATATTCCATTTTAATTACTTAATTATTTTATAGTTTTTTGACCAAATATATATACATAAATGTTTATTTATAGTTATTTGACATTATTGACTAAATTTGTCTTTGAGGTATGTAACACGATTAACCCCTACTTTTTTTTTCATTCTAATAATCAATTTACTTGCTTTCTCAACCAAAACAAAATGAACAAACGTAGAGGAATGAGAGAATCAATTGGAGATGTCCATAAGAACCAACGGCTTGTTTTAAGAGTATAATTAAGTCTCTCCTTAACCATTCCCATGATTAAATTAAATTAACATTGAAAAAAGATAAATCAAGCGATCAATGTTTTAACTTATGTAGAGATTATGACTTTTAACGTGTAGTCTAATTCTCCACATGTTTACGATATCAAAAAACCTTAATAGTGAAGAAGCTCACAATTTGTGGATGATTTTTCATATCATAATTTACAGATTGTACACGCTTATAAAGAGAAGGAAAAATACAATCTTTGACAGAGCAAGAATCATGGAATACCAACTCATCTACAGTTGGTATGCTAATATGAAAATCAAAAAGTTATCAAAAGATTTCATATTCAAAAGATAATATCATAAAAGATTTCATATCTTAACACGCCCCCGCAAGATGGACGTTCCATCGGAAACGCCCATCTTGTCTCGTAATTGTATTGTCCGCAGCCTTGATAACGGTTTCGTGAGAATGTCGGCAAGTTGATCATGGGTGGAAATATGAGAGACTCGCATCTTGCCGGCTTTAACAAGTTCCCGAACGAAATGGTAATCTATCTCAATGTGTTTCATTCGGGAATGGAAGACGGGATTTGCACAAACATAAGTAGCACCTATGTTGTCGCAAACATAAGTAGCACCTATGTTATCGCAATACAAGCTTGGTGCCATGTCCATGTGAATGCCAAGTTCTTGAAGCAAAGATTTTACCCAAATGAGTTCCGCCGAGGCCATGGCAATGGCACGATATTCTGCTTCAGTAGACGACCGTGCAACCGATCGTTGCTTTCGAGAACTCCAAGAGATAGGATTGGCCCCTATATAAATCACAAAACCCGAAGTAGATGTGCGATCATCAATGTTACCTGCCCAATCTGCATCGGTGTAGGCATGAAGCACAGGTTGTGTGTCGCGTCGCAAGTGCAACCCATGGAATAATGTTCCCTTAAGATAGCGTAAAAGCCTTTTTGCAGCTGTCCAATGGGTTGTGGTCGGCTTATGCATGAATTGAGATAGCTTGTTTACGGCAAAACCAAGATCCGGGCGAGTGATGTTGAGGTATTGAAGTGCGCCAATGAGGCTTCGAAATTCTGTAGCATTCGCTGGTGATTGTTTGTCATGAACCGAAAGAGATTGACCCGTGGCTAATGGTGTCGCTACCTCTTTTGCATCTCCCATTTTGAAGCGCTCAAGTAGCTCTCTTATGTATTTATGTTGAGAAAGAAGTAAGCCAGTCTTTGTAGGAATGACTTCAATTCCCAAAAAGAAATGCAGTGGCCCCAAGTCTTTAATTGAGAACCGATTAGAGAGAGCGTTGATGAAGTCCGAAACAAACTTTCGGTTACTTCCTGTGATAATGAGATCATCCACGTACACTAAAAAATAGGCTTGAACACCACCATGAGAGTAAATGAACAGCGAACTATCATTCTTTGAGTTGACAAATGAATTTGCGAGAAGGAATGAACTTAGCTCATTATACCAAGCCCGCGGAGCCTGCTTTAACCCATATATGGCTTTGCGAAGTTTGCAAATGTGTGTTGATTTTTCTGGGTCTTTAAAGCCAGGCGGTTGTGACATGTAAACCTCATCTTGAAGAGTGCCTTGGAGGAAGGCATTGTTGACGTCCATTTGTCTCAATGTCCATCCACGCATTAAAGCCAATGATAAAACCACCCGAATAGTATTTGGTTTGATGACTGGGCTAAATGTATCGGTGTAATCAAGGCCTGGTCGTTGGTGAAAGCCTTTGGCCACAAGACGTGCCTTGTACCTCTCAATACTGCCATCCACACGTCTTTTTATCTGATAAACCCATTTGCAACCTACAACATTCAAAGATGGATCAAAAGGTATTAGTTCCCAAGTCCCGTTATGAATAAGGGCATTGATCTCAGCCGACATTGCTTCACGCCATTGAGGATCGCACATAGCTTGTGTAATTCCCGTTGGTTCTATAGTCGGTGGAAGTGGATGTTTGGTGATGATGTGGTTTAGTTGTTTGGGCTTGAAAATATTATTTCGGGATCTAGTGGTCATGTTGTGAGTTCTTGTAGGTGGATTTTGGGGGGTTGATGTTTGGTCATTATTGATAGTGGCAATTGGGTTTGCAGGAGGTGGCATTTGTTGGGATTGATTTGAGGGTTGGAAAGTCGATGAGGATGCAGCACGGGATGGAATGTTGCTTCGAGGGGGCACCTGTGTAGATGGTCCAATGTTTGGCACTAAAACTGGAAGTGAAACAGTAGGTGGAGGAGATGAACTTTGAGGGGTTGACAAGACACTTTTAGTATTAAGAAGTGTTTGGTATGGAAATGTGTTTTCTTCAAACACAACATAACGTGAGATATAAAGACGATTATTTTGTGGATCAAAACATTTATATGCACTTTGTGACAATGAATACCCTAAAAATATACATTGTCGAGAGCGGGACATAAGTTTATTTGTGTTGTATGGACGTAACCACGGATAACAAAGACAACCAAATGTGCGAAGTTTTTTATAATTGGGAGCCATTTGGAATAATGTTTGAAATGGTGAATGCATATTTAGAATGGGTGTTGGCAAACGATTAATGAGGTATGTAGCAATTTGAAACGCATATGACCAAAAAGAATGTGGTATATTTGCTTTGTGTAATAGGCCGAGTCCGGTTTCAACTATGTGTCGGTGTTTTCTTTCTGCAGTTCCATTGTGTTCCGGTGTGTGTGGCGGTGTAGTTAGATGGGAAATTCCATGTTTTGCAAGAAAAGGTTTCAAGTTTTGAAATTCTCCACCACCATCCGAGTATAAATTTCGAATAGAGACAGAAAATTGTTTTTCAACCAAGCTTTTGAACTGTTCAAAAATTTGAGTAACATCAGATTTTTTTCTTATAAGATAAAGCCAAGTGTATTTCGTATAGTGGTCAACAAATATAAGATAGTAACGGAAACCATCAATTGAAGCAGTTGACAAAGGACCCCAAACATCGGAAAAAATAATATCAAGCGGAAAATGACTTACAAGAGTTGATATCCCAAATGGAAGTTTGTGACTCTTATTGCACTGACACGCATCACAGGATAACTTAGAGCCTACGATTGACTCAGAAGACAAACGAATTGGAAAATTGTTAAGAACATGATTGAGAATACGAAATGAAGGGTGATCTAGTCGATTGTGCCAAACCATCGGTTTTGTTCGCTCATTGACAAAGGCTGTGAATTTTGGATGAGTGTTTGTGAGAGGCATCCGATACACACCATTGCTAAGCCCTCCTCGAAGTAACGTCGCTCCCGTGCGAAGATCCTTCACCAAAAAATAATTGGCAAAAAATTCGATAGATGAGTGGTTATTGCGACAAAATTGTGAGACAGAAATCAAGTCTTTTGTACTATCAGGTGCACATAAAACATTGGTTAATTTAAAGGATTGGTTTGGATAGGATAAATTAGTAGAACCAACGTGACTGATATGCAAACCTGTGCCATCACCAATGACGATCTCGTCGGGGCCTTCGTACTCTGAGTGAGTGGTAAGGTTGTTGAGATTGCTTGTGACGTGATGTGATGCTCCTGAGTCTAGTAGCCAGCCATTTTCTTGTCGTGGAGCTGTTGCAACATGAGCAGTAGGTTCGCGAAGACTATTTCGAATGCGAAAACAAGATTTGGCCGAGTGTCCATATTGATCGCAAAATTGACATGTCGGACGAGGCTCTCTGTTGTCCCGATCAGAAGACCTCCTATGAGAAGGTCCACGATGCTGGTTAGATCTGGAATAATTTTGATGACGGCTGCGATTATTTGGCCAGCGAGAGTTGCTGCCTATGCCACGGCTTCTGTTGCTGTAGTTGGCTGTGACTGGTGGTGTGTCAAGTCTAATTTCCTCCAGTTTTAGTTGGGTTTCATAGGCCACCAATTTGTCATGCATTTCTTCAAAGCTGATTGTGTTTTCACGAGCCCTAATCGCGCTGCTGCGATTTCTTTGTATTCAGTTCCAAGTCCTCGAAGTGCATGAATGACTAAATCATCATCAGAGATAGGAGTGTCAATGATTGCCAATTCATCGGCAAGGGCTTTAAGTTCCTGCAAAAATTCTGAAACAGAACGTGAGTTTCGGCGAGCGGTAGAGAGTTGATCCTTGAGATGCATAACTCTTGAGCGGGATTTATTTGCATATAAATTCATGAGTTTTGTCCAGGCAGCGTGTGACGAATTGCAAGAGGCAATAAGAGGAATCACGGCTTCGGATACAGATGCAAAAATTGCATGAAGCAAGAGCTGATCCTGGCGAATCCAAGTTGTTGCGGCTGGATTTGGCACCGTTTGATTTCCAGTTGAAATGGTGAGAGGTGGACAGACAAAAGTGCCGTCAACAAATCCCATTAAATCATAACCAATGAGTAGCGCCTGAAATTGAGCACGCCAAGAGGGATAATTGGCAGCAGAGAGCTTGAATGGCAATTGGACGGCGGCTGTGACATCCCAAATTTCTGATTCTGTTTTCAATTAAATGAGACGGACTTTTCATCGACGCGCTTATAGTTCAATTCTCCGAGCCGATCACTCACGAGATAACTAGTCTATCGTGTGAAGCCGTTAAGGAATTTAAATGCAATAGGCTTGAGAATCTCGACCATGAATCGGCCGCGTCGACCGTATTAATCCGCAAGGATCATTACGACACCGTCGAATCGAACAGAGATCGGCAATAGGTTGATTCGACTGAAATATGTGATTAGAGCGTGGGTGATTCCACCCGATTGCAATATCCTCGTCGACCGGCACTGAACTGATTATTCTGTCGTTTTGGGTACCCTGTGTCCGTATTTGAAACCTCGAGATTTTCACGACAATCGAGAGTCGCCAATGTGTCGAAGATTTATATTGTGGCTTGAAATTAATCAACCACGGGTCAATTGCACCGAAAATTTCTAAAAGCTACCCGGTAGATTAGGACGCGCTTAAATCGCGCCGATTGAAATTAACCGTGATTTTAAACCCGAATTCAGAAATTGAAAGTTCTGCCATGTCACAATTCATTTTAGGAATGTCGACTCATCTTCAGAAGATTTTTCTACAAACCGAGATTTTTGGCGGAAAAGCAAGGTAAGGCCGTCTTTGTTCGGGATTGTCAGAGGGCCGTTTTTGATCGAATCTTGGGGATGCAAGTTGGATCATTTGATGGGGAAAAATCATAAGAAGGTCGAGGACACATGGACCGATTTAATTGAGCTTCAATTGGATGGAATTGAGAGAGAATTGAATGGATTGAATGGGGGAATGTCCAAAATTCGTAGCTCCCATGGCACACCACATTTTGCACCTATTGCCAAGCTTGTAGAGGAAGATTGAGGAGAGAGAGTGACTGAGGTCATGTGGTGTCATGGTGGGGGCAAAGCCAATGAGAGATTGGCAAGTGTTGAGCTCTAGAGAGCCCAAGGAAACCCCCCTTTCAGCAACCTTCTTCTCCCATGTTTGTAGGCTTTCTCCATTGTTGTTGAAGGAGAGAAGCTCAGCAAAAACAAGAGGAAGACCAGCAGAAGCCGCGCCTCCGTCGTCGTCCAAACCGTCGACCGTTTTCCCCTTGTTTTCCCCTCGTTCCAGCTGCTCCAGCCGACCTTTCGCCAAAGATTCGAGTTAAAAGTTATCTTTCCGTGAGAATCATCCAACGCTCCACCCACCACCGTGACGAGCACTCCAAACCCGTACCGGAGAACTTCGCCGTTCGCCGGAACGATTCTCCGGTAGTCCCGAAATCCGGTGAGAAGCTGCCGCTCGCCGGACCGCCTGGTTCCGCACTGCTCCGCCTGTTTCAGCGTTTTCTTGCTGTTTCGCCCTTTCCGACCCTTTCTTTGCCCATCCCAACCTCCAACAAGATCCCCAAGACCCCGGGAGCCACCGGTTGCCAACCACCCGCTCGCCGGAGCTCCGATCGTCCCGTTTCCTCGCTATTTCAGCCATCGGTTCAGCCTCTCGCCCAAGAACAAAGCGTAAAACCAGCAAGGTTTTGGAGACTTCGAGGCCCGTTTTAGGTGTCTTCCCGGCCTTGGTTGGTGTCGCCGCCTTGGCGTCGTGGTCGAATGTGAACTCACCGGCGCGCAAAACCGGTGAGTTTATCCTCTAATCCCCGCTTTAGTAAGTTAATGATGCTTAAGGGATGTTTAGATTAGTCTAATTAGGCTTAGGTGGTTAGATTATATTATTTTAATGTAAATTAGATTATTTGCATGATTAGTTTAATGGATGTTTAATTAGGGCTAATTGTATGATTAAATTAGTGTAATATTGTTTAAGCCCTAATTAATTATTTTTAATTATTTATTTATTTCGAATTTATAAATATTATTTTATTAAATTATATTATTATAATATAATATTTAATTATTTAATTTTCGGAATTAAATTTAATTATTTAATAATTTCAAAATTTTGCCGGGATGGCTCTGGCCGTTAGAATTTCGTGGCCGATCGCAAAGAAAGGTGGTCAGTTTGTGCCAATTGTATGTTTAAATTGAGAAATTGAGTGATTGATGATTATGGTTAATAATTCCAAAAGTGTGGAATTGAGTGATATTGATGAAGTTGTGGTATTTAACTTGAAAATACCCGGTGTTGGCTTTTAACACCGTAATTGCTTTGTATGACTAGTTTGAATCGTTGGTTGTTATTGGATTGAATATCCAGTTCTATGGTTTATTATTGAATGATCAGCTTTGGCGAGCATTTGTTTATATATATGTATCAGCTTGGGCGAGCAATTATTATATACATATATATACAGCTTTGGAGAGCTATTATATCAGTTACAGCTTTAGTGAGCTATTATATCAGTTACAGCTTTGGTGAGCTACTATATCAGTTACAGCTTTGGTGAGCTATCTATATATACAGCTTGTGCGAGCTATTATATATGCTACAACTTGTGCGAGCTATTATATTATCTATCAGCTACAGCTTTGGTGAGCTATCTATCTATACAGCTTGAGCGAGCTACCGTCTATATGTTACAGCTTTGGAGAGCATATGTCGTATTAACGACTGGTTTGATAGACGGTATGGGATGATAGATAGTATGGATTGGAATGGAAGATAGATAGTTTGATTAAATTGAATCGCTGGATCAATTGTTTGATTGAGAATTGAATTGTACTGACGTGCAGGAAGGGACTGAGGCGAGGTAAGTCCTCTCGTCCTCTTTGTGTGGCTAGAACGCCCTGAGGCGTATTTTCTTCCTAATCGGGTCTTAGAGGGTAGGACTCGCTGAGACATTGTCTCATCCCGGTTTGGGGAAAATATTTTCAGGTCTTTAGATGGCGGTCGTGGAGGACTCGAAGCCATGGACATTTGTGGAGGTGGAGATCGAAGAATCGGCGAACGTGTCTGACTAGTGGTCATAGGACAGCTTCCCTTTTTTGTTGAGCTGTCCATTTTGTAGACAATCCGTGTTGTATATAAACCTATGTGTTTATAAGAAGGCTTGTTTGGTTGTAATTGATTGCCCGCTTTTCTATCCCAAGTTAAATGTTGTCGTGGGATTTGTTTCGCTCCGCATGTGCAATAAAAATGAATGGGTCGGCGACGTGTCCTGGGAAGTCGCATAATTTCTATCGACCGTAGAGGGATGTGCGCGCGCTCGGAGGATCGGGGCGTGACAAACCCGTTTAAGTGGTATCAAAGCGGGTCTGTGAATGGAGTGATAAGGTGCGATGAGTTATGGGATAGTTAGTAGGAATGGCTTTTATTTCATGCTGGTGCATGTGACCGATAGTTGTTTGGTAAATTGATTGGTGAGGATCACTCAAATTCTAACTGGGATTAGAATTGAGAAACAGTTTCGTAAAGATCCCGTAGATGAGTGATCGTGAGTAGAGGACTCCTAGGGAGAACCTTTAGACCAGTTACTCGGGGTGGTATGCCGACAAGGATCGGTACCCGAGGTGGTCGTGGCGAAGCGCCGGCTTAGACCAGCGTGAGTGTGAGAGTACCGCTGTAGGTCGGTACTAGTGTAGCAGCACCGAGCGATCCTAGGTTCGATGGGATCGTTCGGCGCTAGTGTTCTTTGGGAGCTCGTTGAGCCGCAAGCTCGGATCGAGCCGCCGTTGTGCCGTGCCCGTTGAGGCCCGCCTAGAGTTGTGATCTCGCGAGCAAGCCGTTGCATCCAAGTCAAGGTTCAGATTCAGTAGAGATGGAAATCAGTTTGGGAAGGAGCCTGTGATCGGAGAAAAGTATCCCACTACCATCCAACTGAAAATGTGGGATGGTCAGGTCAGCAATGAATCAGAATGGAGTGTGTCGTGCTGACAGAAGCCGACATGGATCAGTCCCATGTCCTGGTAAGACGGGTACTTGTTAAGTGTGTGACCAACAGGGTTACCTTGCCAGAAACGATCTTAGAAAGCCGATGGGACAGATCGAAAGGAGTGCGCTATATAACGCATCGTGGGGTTATTGGAACAGGCCTTTAGTGCAAGTAAGAGAGCATGCTATCATTCAACAGGAGATAGAGGACTCACTGATTGTATGCCAAGTTTGAGAAAAGAAGTGTGTGTCAGCCCGGTGACCAATTATAATGGGAGCATGCTTTGAATGTGGCCAGCACGGCCATCGGGATAGGAACCGTCCGCATAAGTCAAAGAGAACTCGAGCGTTGCTACCGCCGCTGGGCAGACGCCACTAGGATGGCGAAAGGAATATGAATGGATTGACCATGCATCGATCAAAGGAAGAATGTTTTGAGATGTTTTTATCAGAGTATCGCAGCGAGATTTTCAGTGAAGGTTGTAGAATTTTCGTTGCGGTGATAAAGTAATAGAAAGATGAATCTCTGACTATAGCCGTTCTTGAAGGGTTTGCTTATAAATGACCTGGAAGTCATTTATAAAAAGGTCTGGCTCGAGGAGCTTTCAAGGTTATGAATCGTGGTAGAGATATAATTCGCTTGTTCGGTTAGCGTGTGAAAGTTTTGAATTACTAAAAGTCGGAAGGGACCTCCAATCCCCGTTATTCGTCACCGAAGACAACCTGGTTCTCGTTTGTAGGTTGCCAAATATGTATGGCAACTGTAGTGGATACATCAGTTGAGGAACCAAATATGGAGAACATAGCCATGGTACAGAAGTTGTCTAAGGTGTTTCCTAAAGAATTGCCAGGTCTGCTGTCAGAAAGGGAAATAGAGTTCGTGATTGAATTAGCACCCGGAGCAGAGCCAGTCCCTAAGGCTCCTTACCGAATGGCTTTATCTAGTTGAAAGAATTGAAGGTGGAGATGCAGGAATTGTTAGATAAGGGATTCTTACGTCCCAAAGGTGCATCACCTTGGGGAGCACCAATTGCTTCGTGAAGAGAAAGATGGTTCGTTGCGTTTGTGCATCGATATTCTCCAAGATCGACTTGAGGATAGAGTATCATTAGTTGAGGATCGTGAAGAAAGACATACCGAAGTTCGCATTTCGCACTTGATACGGCAATTGTGAGTTCACTGTAATGCCGTGTGGTTTGACGAACCTTCCAGCTGTTTGTATGGATCTGATGAACAGAAAGTTTAAGGGCACTTGGATCAGTTTGTGATCGTGTTCATTGATGTTATCCTGGTGTGTTCAAAGAGTGCCTAGGAGCACAAGATACATTTGAGGATGGTACTTCAAATCTTGAGGACTCTTGGATTTTACGATGAGCTTAGCAGATGCGAGTTTTGGATGACTCGTGTTGCGTTCCTAGGTCACGTGATTTCAGGTGAAGAAATCTTCGTGAACCCCGCCAAGATTGAAGTAGTGATCAATTGGCCGAGATTGACTACAGTGACAGAGATCAGAAGTTTTCTGGGTTTAGCAGGGTATTACAGACGCTTTGTCGAAGGGTTTTCAGCTTTAGCGTTGTCGTTGACTCGACTACTGAAGAAAGAAAAGAAGTTCGTGTAGACAAGACAAGTGCGAGCGTAGTTTTCACGAGCTTAAGCAGAAGCTAACTACCGCACTCCGTGCCGACCATTCCATCTGGTCCTGGGAGCTTACGAGATCTACAAAGTGGTGCGTCGTTTAGAGGATTGGGTTGCGTGCTAATGCAGCATGGCAAGATTGTTGCATACTCGTCCCGTCGCTGAGACCTCGTGAACGAAATTATAGATGCATGACTTAGAACTTGCAGTAATTACTTTCGCTCCGAAGATTTGGAAACATTAATTGTGCGTGAGAAAGACTCCGCATCTTCGTTGACCGTTAAAGTCTCAAAGTATTTATTCTCTCGAAGGAATTGAATATGAGATAGCACCGTGAACCGATCTTTGAAGGACTAGGATGGTGGTATCTCGGTATCACCTTGGAAGGATGAAAGAAGTCACTGATGCGTTGAGTTGAGAGTCTTCATTTGTGCATATGCTGGTTAAAGTATGGACCTTACTTGAGAAAGTTCGAAATTCGATTTTCAAATCTAAGGTAGGCCACTTTCGAATTTTATGGCCACCCTCAGAATTGAACCGGATAATCAGGTTAGAATCAGACGCTTCAAAGGGATAGACTCGTAGATTCAAAAGATTCTGCAAGAGGATACCGAGAAAAGGAGAATTGATTTTCAGATTTCGAGGACGATTGTGTGTACCAAGATATAGAGATTAAAGAAGAGATCTTATCGAAAGCTGGTCGTAGCAACTTCAACATTGTCCAGACAAAGACGAAGATGGGTCGAATTTGCATCAACAGATTGCGACCGGTATGAAGACGATATCACCGATAGGTCGCAAGTGTCGATGTGCTAACAAGAGAAAGCACGGTTTTACAAGTCGAGAGGACCTTTGTAATCTCTCGAGATCTCCATGAGGAAGTGGGAACTCGTCACAATAGATTTTTGTGACAGGTCTATCGAGGAGTCAATGTGTTAATAATTTCATTTTGGGTAGTAATTGACAGATGGAAGAAATCAGCCCACCTTGTGGCTGTGCGGAAGGATTTTGATTTGATTAAGCATGCAGAAGTGTATGTGTGTCAAATAGTTCATCTCGCTTAGAGTGACAAAGGGCTGAGTTATATCGATCTAGACCGAGGTTCCCAATTTCAGCAGATCAGTTAGATGGTTCCTTTTTAGGCAGTGCAGAGCAGAGTGTATAGAACTTCAGTTGTTGAGTTGAGATCAGAAAATGAAAGGTCGCAGCCCGTAGTCGGCTTCAAAGAATCGGTGGATGCAGTTGCGAACATCAGTGACAAATTAAGGACCGCTCAGAGCCGCCGGGAAAATTTACGCAATTAAGTATCGAAAACCTTTGAATTTTCAAGTTGAGAACCCTGTTCATCCTTGGATGTCGCCTAGGATAGGGACGTCTCGAATTGTTAAGAAAGGAGAGCCGGAACTATTTAAACAAAGGGAATACCTCGAGTTTGGGATCAAATAAGAAATTTGGCTTTATATGGAAAAAGAAAGCGCTTGGAGCACCATCGGCACCTCTAGCCGAGTGGTACCCGGGTGAAGCTGCAGGTCCAAAGTCGGGAGTTCGAATCCCCAACGCGGTAGTTAGCCGCTTAGTGGAAAGAAAAAGAAAAGAAAAAAAAAAAGAAAAAGAACCAAAATTTTGCAATTTTCATTTTTGAAAAATAGGACAAGTGCTTAACCTTTTGGAATCAAGATTTAGTCTGGACAAATTGGAAGTGATTCGTCGGCACCGAAAGTATTGGATAGCATTATCAAGGGCGAATGAAGGATTTGGGAAAGTGAAGATTTGATGAGACGACAATACCCCACCATTTCGAAGAAGAATTTTAATGGTTTAAATTTCGAGGACGAAATTTTTATAAGAGGGGAAGAGTTGTGACATCCCAAATTTCGATTCTCGTTTTCAATTAAATGAGACGGACTTTTCATCGACGCGCTTATAGTTCAATTCTCCGAGCTGATCACTCACGAGATAACTAGTCTATCGTGTGAAGCCGTTAAGGAATTTAAATGCAATAGGCTTGAGAATCTCGACCATGAATCGGCTGCTCGACCGTATTAATCCGCAAGGATCATTACGACACCGTCGAATCGAACGAGATCGCAATAGGTTGATTCGACCGAGATATGTGATTAGAGCGTGGGTGATTCCACCTGATTGCAATATCCTCGTCGACCGGCACCGAACCGATTATTCTCGTCAAGCTTTGGGTACCCCGTGTCCGTATTTGAAACCTCGAGATTTTCACGACAATCGAGAGTCGCCAATGTGTCGAAGATTTATATTGTGGCTTGAAATTAATCAACCACGGGTCAATTGCACTGAAAATTTCTAAAAGCTACCCGGTAGATTAGGACGCGCTTAAATCGCGCCCTGATTGAAATTAACCGTGATTTTAAACCCGAATTCAGAAATTGAAAGTTCTGCCATGTCACAATTCATTTTAGGAATGTCGACTCATCTTCGAAGATTTTTCTACAAACCGAGATTTTTGGCGGAAAAGCAAGGTAAGGCCGTCTTTGTTTGGGATTGTCGAGGGCCGTTTTTGATCGAATCTTGGGGATGCAAGTTGGATCATTTGATGGGGAAAATCATAAGAAGGTCGAGGACACATGGACCGATTTAATTGAGCTTCAATTGGATGGAATTGAGAGAGAATTGAATGGATTGAATGGGGAATGTCCAAAATTCGTAGCTCCCATGGCACACCACATTTTGCACCTATTGCCAAGCTTGTAGAGGAAGATTGGAGGAGAGAGAGTGGCTGAGGTCATGTGGTGTCATGGTGGGGGCAAAGCCAATGAGAGATTGGCAAGTGTTGAGCTCTAGAGAGCCCAAGGAAACCCCCCCCTCTTCAGCAACCTTCTTCTCCCTTGTTTGTGGGCTTTCTCCATTGTTGTTGAAGGAGAGAAGCTCAGCAAAAACAAGAGGAAGACCAGCAGAAGCCGCGCCTCCGTCGTCGTCCAAACCGTCGACCGTTTTCCCCTTTGTTTTCCCCTCGTTCCAGTTTCTGCTCCAGCCGACCTTTCGCCAAAGATTCGAGTTAAAAGTTATCTTTCCGTGAGAATCAGCCAACGCTCCACCCACCACCGTGACGAACACTCCAAACCCGTACCGGAGAACTTCGTCGTTCGCCGGAACGATTCTCCGGTAGTCCCGAAATCCGGTGAGAAGCTGCCGCTCGCCGGACCGCCTGGTTCCGCCCTGCTCCGCCTGTTTCGCGTTTTCTTGCTGTTTCGCCCCTTTCCGACCCTTTCTTTGCCCATCCCAACCTCCAACAAGATCCCCAAGACCCCTGGGAGCCACCGGTTGCCAACCACCCGCTCGCCGGAGCTCCGATCGGCCCGTTTCCTCGCTGTTTCAACCATCGGTTCAGCCTCTGCAGTCCAAGAACAGAAGCAGAAAACCAGCAAGGTTTTGGAGACTTCGAGGCCCGTTTTAGGTGTCTTCCCGGCCTTGGTTGGTGTCGCCGCCTTGAGGTTTATCGACCGCCTTGGCGTCGTGGTCGCCGTGAACTCACCGGCGCGCAAAACCGGTGAGTTTATCCTCTAATCCCCGCTTAGTAAGTTAATGATGCTTAAGGGATGTTTAGATTAGTCTAATTAGGCTTAGGTGGTTAGATTAGATTATGTTAATGTAAATTAGATTAGTTGCATGATTAGTTTAATGGATGTTTAATTAGGGCTAATTGTATGATTAAATTAGTGTAATATTGTTTAAGCCCTAATTGATTATTTTTAATTAATTAATTATTTCGAATTTATAAATATTATTTTATTAAATTATATTATTATAATATAATATTTAATTATTTAATTTTCCGAATTAAATTTAATTATTTAATAATTTCGAAAATTTTGCCGGATGGCCTGGTCGTTAGAATTTCGTGTGGCCGATCGCAAAGAAAGGTGGTCGGTTTGTGCCAATTGTATGTTTAAATTGAGAAATTGAGTGATTGATGATTATGGTTAATAATTCCAAAAGTGTGGAATTGAGTGATATTGATGAAGTTGTGGTATTTAACTTGAAAATACCTAGTGTTGGCTTTTAGCACCGTAATTGCTTGGTATGACTAGTTTGAATCGTTGGTTGTTATTGGATTGAATATCCAGTTCTATGGTTTATTATTGAATGATCAGCTTTGGCGAGCATTTGTTTATATATATGTATCGCTTGGGCGAGCAATTATTATATACATATATATATATATATACAAACTTTGGAGAGCTATTATATCGATTCTGACTTTAGTGAGCTATTATATCGATTCTGCTTTGGTGAGCTACTATATCGCATAACTTTGGTGAGCTATCTATATATACAAATTGTGCGAGCTATTATATATGCTACGCCTTGTGCGAGCTATTATATTATCTATCGCCTACAGCTTTGGTGAGCTATCTATCTATACAAACTTGAGCGAGCTACCGTCTATATGTTACAAACTTTGGAGAGCATATGTCGTATTAACGACTCGGTTTGATAGACGGTATGGGATGATAGATAGTATTGGTTGATAGATAGTATGGATTGGAATGGAAGATAGATAGTTTAATTAAATTGAATCGCTGGATCAATTGTTTGATTGAGAATTGAATTGTACTGACGTGCAGGAAGGGACTGAGGCGAGGTAAGTCCTCTGTCCTCTGTGTGGCTAGAACGCTCTGAGGCGTATTTTCTTCCTAATCGGGTCTTAGAGGGTAGGACTCGCTGAGACTTTGTCTCATCCCGGTTTGGGGAAAATATTTTCAGGTCTTTAGATGGCGGTCGTGGAGGACTCGAAGCCGTGGACATTTGTGGAGGTGGAGATCGAAGAATCGGCGAACGTGTCTGACTAGTGGTCATAGGACAGTTCCTTTTTTATTGAGCCTGTCCATTTTGTAGACAATCCAGTGTTGTATATAAACCTATGTGTTTATAAGAAGGCTTGTTTGGTTGTAATTGATTGCCTGCTTTTCTATCCCAAGTTAAATGTTGTTAGGGGATTTGTTTCGCTTCCGCATGTGCAATAAAAATGAATGGGTCGGCGACATGTCCTGGGAAGTCGCATAATTTCTATCGACCGTGGAGGGATGTGCGCGTGCTCGGAGGATCGGGCGTGACAGCGGCTGAGATCGAGATCAAACCATTAGGTGCAATTGTTCCGATGGAAACGGAACTAGAATTCGAGATGGTGCGAGCTGATTCTGAAGGGACTTCCATGGCTAAAGGGTGCAGAAGATTGCAAAAAAAATGCAGAACAGTCGGATCACAAAACTCTTAGGAGCAGAATTGCTCTGATACCATGAAGAAGCTCACAATTTGTGGATGATTTTTCATATCATAATTTACAGATTGTACACGCTTATAAAGAGAAGGAAAAATACAATCTTTGACAGAGTAAGAATCATGGAATACCAACTCATCTACAGTTGGTATGCTAATATGAAAATCAAAAAGATATCAAAAGATTTCATATTCAAAAGATAATATCATAAAAGATTTCATATCTTAACAAATAGGACCACACCATGACCTTCGAAGAAATTAAGTTTTCAACTAATTATTGTCTATTCGTTTTGCTTTATAGTTTTCAATCCTTAATCAACTTCAATGGCTCGCAATTCAACCCGAATATATGACCGAACAAGCTTTATAGGGATTGAGGACCAGTTCCATAGACCCACTTGGAGCTAAAGCTGACTGGTGGTCCAGTTCCCAGGTGGATTCATAAAACTAACGGGCGGGTCTCGATTCCAACTTTTTAGAATCAGTCCTTAGTAGGTGGTTCCCGATTCCAAGGCAAGAACCACACACCCGGACCATGCTCACCCCTAAAAAAAACTCAACATCGGAATCAAAAGTCAATCAATAAAAGTTTTGTCAGTTTTCAAAACCATTGAGGAGTTATTTACAACACATGTATCTCTAATATAAGAAAGAACAAAGAACAAAGAATAAACATTATTTTGAACAAACCGTCCGTCGTGTATAAATGGGATGTCTTCCGATAGTCATGAGCGTTTATTGGTTTTCTTTTGTCTTAACCTATCGTTTTCTTGGACCACCCACGATGCGGTCTACATGTTCGTTTAATGCCATGGAAAGGGACCAAAGCCTGCACTTGCAAAGCTAAAACTCTTTGCGCAAGACAATGTAGTATCGGGATAAGTGCGACTACTAAAAAAGCTTGTCGATTCTAAAAACAAACATCATATTTAAAATATTCACTTGCTATAAATTATTCTGATGCAACATTAACGAAAATTGAATTCTAAGTATAGAAAAAAAGGATCCATGCACTGCAAACACTTTAATTGACGTACATAAAGAGGTTGCGATATCAATATTGTATAAGATAATTTTTCTTACATTTAACTTTTATATCAAAATTTAAAACTTTTAAAAGATTAATATATGGTTCTACATGCCTATATTTCTATAGTTTGAGAAGTTTCATGTTTTTTTTTATACCAAATAGAAGTCAATTGTATACTTAAGTTTTGCCAAAATTGATCCCGTGACCATATCTTTTATTGAAAGTTGTTCTTCGATTTTCATTAGAGAATATGGGTTTTATAGTGATTCCAAATAGAAAATATCATAGGTAAACAAGAAATGGCTACAAATTTTACTTCGAACAGAACTATACATACAAACGGTGTGGGAATGTAATCGACGATAGAGTTTAGAAATACAATCACTTCCACAAAAACACATGTACACAATTTTGAAAGAAAAGGCAAAACATAAGTATAAGACCTTCGTAGTTAGACTTCTATTTAGCAAAAAAAAACAAACTCTTCAATCTATACGATATAGACATGTAGAATCATATATAGTATTTATAGTTTTTTAAAACTTAATCTTTTAAAAGCTTTAAATTTTGAAAGAAAAGTTAAATGTAAGAAAAATTATCTTATACACCCTTGATATTACAAGCTCCGTATGTATGTCAACTGAAGTGTTTGATGCGCGTGGATCGTTTCTTTCCTTTACTTAAAACTCAATTTCCTATTATTGTTGCATTAGGATAACATATGGCAACTGAATTTATTATTTATTTTTTGAAAATCGATGAAGAAAGTGGTCCGGTTTCCATGAAATATGAGTGGTCAAGAATGTTCCATTATTGGGAAAAAAATGACATGCCGTTAGCAAAACATATTCCTTTCATAAATCATCATGAACTAACTCATAATCAAGTTGATAATAGAGAGGCAATTAAGATGTTATTTCTGGACGTTCATGATACGCCATGATCAATCGAGTTGGTAATTGTTCGGATATGAGCACAAATTATTGATTAGGATCATATAATTCACATTAGCATGATCCCTTTGCTCGCAAATTAAAAATGAAATAATATTGAAGAATTTGCGGTATTGCATGTGGATTCGATCTTTCAATAGTTGACTTTTGTTTGCTTTGCTTGTTGTTTTGGTACGCGTTAGAATTTGTGGGCGGGGATGCCCTCATCGGATCTATTTATAGATACGCATGTTTAATGTTTGTATATTGTAAAGTAAACTCGAAAGCAACTTTCAATCTTGATTATTTCTAAAAAATTCCAAGAACATCTATGTTTCCTAGAGGATGGCAAATTGATAAAAAAGCGTGCAGAGTGTTCTTGCTAGACCTGTGTGATATATGCGAATAAACTGGTGAACTACTAATCAATGAATTATCAAAATAAAGAGTTTAAGTGTGACGCACCAGGGGCAATGTAACCATAGGACTCTGCAGTCGCTGACATGCACTCCAACCGTCCACCGTCTGCCAAGAACTTGGCCAACCCCGAGTCGGCGACTTTGCACCTCGTAGCTCAAATTTAGCAGAATGTTGTTCGACCTCACATCTCGGTGAAGGATCAGCAGGCAACAGTCGTGGTGCAGGTAGCATAAGCCTTTGGCAGCTTCGACCGTGCATTCCAGGACGTCTTGGACCGAGAACTCGAGCTTCTGAAACGTTGTCATCTTCCGCGAGCTGGTCCTGGCCGAGATCCTCCCATGCTCCAACATCCCTGGGGTGGTCCCTGGAAGGTCTATGGCGTCGCCGGACACCCACCACCCCCCGGTCGCGAACACTGACCACTCCATAGAGTACATCCAGTGTGACATTTCGATGAGTCCAGCACCCTCGCCAAGATCTCCCCTCTTTCCGACGTCAGCCACGTATTCTAAGTAGAGGTGGCAAAATGGGTCTTAGACCCATATATGACCCATTTAAATCATAAATGAGTCATATATGGGTCACTTATTTTTTGAAGAAACTATTTAAATGAGTTTAACAATTAAAGACTTAAGATATGTGGTCTTAAGTGGGTTTTAAATGAGTTGAATTTAGAACCCATTTTCAACCAAAACCACACAATCTGTCTCTTCCCTCTTTAACTTTACAAAAATATATATATTTTATAAAAATCGAAATTATAATTTTTTTTTTTATCTTAATTTTCTTTTCTTTTTTTCTTTCCTTTTTTTTCTTTCTTCTTCCTTCTTCTGGTGGCCAGCATGGTGATGGCTAGTGACCAGCCAGGTGAGCCTCAAGCTCGCCGACGTCGGGCGAGCTTGAGCTCGCCGGATTTGGCGAGGCAAAGGCCTTGCCGACGTCCGTGAGGCTCGAGCCTCACCGATCTAGCAAGCCTCGAGCTCACCGGTATTGGGTGAACTCGAGCTCATCGAATCCGGTGAGGCGGAGGCCTCGCCGACGAGCCTCACCAGATCCGGCGAGGGGCGAGCTCGAGCTCACCAAATCTAGCAAGGTGGAGGCCTCGCCGACGTCCGGCGAGAGGCGAGCTCGAGGCTCGCCTATGGCCGGCCCAGCTGTCATCGTGGCCAACGGCCGGCCAAAGAAAATGAAGAAGAAGAAAGAAAAAGAAAATTAAAATTATATTCTTAAAAATAAAAATAATTAAAAATTTAATTTTTAAAAATAAAATATAATTAAAATTGGATTTTTTTAATAATTATTTTAAAAATTATAAAACTCGTCCATTAAATTTGTGTTGTATAAAAACATTTTAGCAATACCATTTATATATATATATATATATATATATATATATATATAAGAAATAATTTTCTTAGGTTTCGTTAAATGGGTCGGATATGGGTAAAAAATTTTGCACTATAATAAATAGGTCATAAACAAGTTAAATGAGACGATTTGGGTCCTGACCATTTATGAGCCAACCCAAACCCGACCCGACCCGACCCGACCCATCCGTTTAACGGGTCTAATTCTAAGTCACGTGGGCCAGCCGCTCGGAGCTCAAAAACCACAGCGTCAATGGTGCCGCAACGTCCTGCACGCTGTCCTCCGCACTTGCTCCAACCTCCGTCCGCCTCGTCTGCCTTTGGACGGGGACTATGCACAAACTCGGCTCCTTGAGGCCTTCGGCACGATTTTCCCCAAACAACCGTAATGATGATCAACGATGGCAGTTCTAGCTTTCTTCTTCTATTAATTTATCTTTTCATTCCATTTTCGGGTGGAAAATTGAAAATTCCATGACAAGGCTAGAATTAGTTGTCTAGGTTTTAGGCCAAACTGCCTATTATTTGAGTAAATTATAATAATGATCACTGAAATTTTGCAATTTTTGTGACCATAACACGCAATTTTGGCCTTAATTTGGAGGCATTCGATAAAATTATAACTGAATTTGAGTGAAGCTTGTTATACGATCTTAGAGATGATATCTATAAGTCATTCACACTCTCTCTAGCTTTTTGCTTTACCTACATCTAATCTTCTATGTGTAAACTAAATTACATAAGTTCTTACATATTGATCACGAGTGTGATGTATAATGATTGATATGCGACTGAATGGCCTCACGCACAATACCTATGAATGGAATACCTATGCACGGTGAAAACTAAGTAGACGGGAGAAAGTGCTAAATCATGGAATTTGCCCGTTGAACCTTGGGTATCGGGCAGAGCGCTACATGGTGAGACTGTGGGAGCCACCTCTCAAACTTGTGGTGCCATATTAAGAATCCTACTTGTACTATCATAGGTATATAGACACACACACCATATGTTATGTATTGTCACGCTAGAGTGGTGAATTACTTGTTCCATCAATAATCTAATTACTTGGCTTTATGGCTAACTTGCCAATGGGATAATTGTCTAAAAGTCTTAAACCTATCGTACAACAATCAATTCAATTTGAAACATTTCAATTGTACCAATTCAGTTTCAAATATGTTGATGATTTGCCAATTTAATCATTCTAGCTAATTATCCTTAAAAAACACAGCAAACAAAATGTATCCTCAAAAAATTTTAACAAAAAGGGGCACATTCCCAAAGAGCAAAGATCAAAAGATAAAATTAAAAAAGATTTGCGAGACGATGATAGGAATAAAGTACATCAAAAATTGTAAAACTTTTCGAGAAAGTATAATCGAGCCGTAAGACTTTCGAATTGAAATTAAACTCAAATGATTTTACTGACTCGACCAATTTTATGACTTGATTGCATTACTTAAAAACTTTAGAATTCTAATGCATTTTTCGAACAATCCTCCATATTTCATTCTACGAAAAGTTGGGCCTTCGGTCCATATTTCTATTTTATTAATTGATAAACAATTAATTAAAATGCGACACTTTTTTCTTATGGCTGAAAAAGAATCTAACATCTTCCTTCTTGGACTCGAAATTTTTTCACTGGACTTTAAGAAATTTACATAATGCGAAATAGCTTTTATGCTTCTTAATCCTATGCAACTCAAATGGGTTTTTTTGACCCAAAAAAGCACGAATGGCCTAGCCCACTAAAACTAAAACATGCCCCGATTGGCCCAATGTGTGGAATGCCCATCATGATTGGCGATCTCCTCTATGCATAAAGCTCGCATTGTCTATCCAAGAGAGCAATAATTTCCGGATGATCTCTGGGTGAGCGCGAAATTTAGTTGTCTTAATATGGCGAAACAAATCAATCACCGTAAACAGAGTAGTCTCGAAACAACCGCCATTTGATAGGGGCCATCACAATTACTTAAAACATGACTTTAGACAAGATAATTTTCATTAATCGCCAAAACAAGAAAAATCAATGATCAAATATCGATTGTCCTGCGCCTCAAAAAACAAGTTGTGTACTAATAGCTAACAATTACTTTGATGGGGTGGTTTTGTCAGGATAAGCAATGAGAAGATCGCTGTTTTACTAAATGGTGTGGAAAATGGTATTGACATAATTTAACTACTAAAACATTGCCCATCTCTAACCAAGATTCCAGCATCACAAATTTCCATTTTTCGTTTAAATTGCGAGGTCCGATCAAGGATAACAAGCCTTTTTTTTTTTTTTTTTTTTTATCAAGTCAGTTAGTATTGAAAAGAAATTATAGCACTTACTCTAAGTAATTATATTTAAGCGCAAAATTGCCACATAATATGCACAAACAACTATTTTTGAGAAAAATTACCTCATAAAAACTTCAATTCCAAGCACTTTCCTCTATGACGACAGGCCTCATGCATGGAGTTGTTTCCCTTGAGATATTTTTCTGTTTCTTATTGGTAGAAGAAACAACCTTGTCATTTTACTCCAAAATGAGATAGAGGAAAAAAACGAACGAGGATACATAAAAAAAGTTTCTCTCTAAAAAGTGTGGTCAAACTTTAAACATTAACGAAAGATAAACACAAAAAGCAAAAGTAAAGAGGAACGTTTTGTGGCTCTACTTTTTGCCATGCAAAGAGCAACTAACGTAAATTTTATATCAATCTAGTGGATCAAAATTTTAAGAAATGTTCAAAAACTTCCTTTGAAATAATGTGATGTGAGTTTGTAAATGACCAAAAGGTGTAACTAGAGCTTCGGCCCCCAATATGCAATTTTGAAAAATAATGTGAAAAGATCAAAGAAACGTACTATAAACGATCTTTAATAATTTTAAAAAATTTCAGTGATCACTGGTATAATTTACCCAAATAATAGGCGGTTCGGCCTAAAACCTAGACAACTAATTTTAGCCTTGCGATTGAATTTGAATTTTCTATCCGAAAATGAAATAAAATGATAAAATAATAGAAGAAAGAAAGCTAGAACTGCCTTCGTTGATCATCATTAAGGTTGTTTAGGGAAAACGGACCTCGTCCAAAGGCAAACGAGGGTTGGGGGCGTTGCGGATGTAGGCATTTAAGGCAGTTGAATTCGGAATCTTACAAACCATTAATTAAAATTGAATTAACTGAATGATAATCTTTAAGAGGAAATTGTAATTTTTTTTTTTATTTTGCTTATCAATAATTATAAATCGCTTGAAATATTCAGTCAATTAGAAATGTTATCTATGTAATGATGTGATTAACTTGTAAATTTTCCAATTGAGTACTGAGTACTATCTGCCTTTTCTTGAGAACAAGATCAATATCAATTTAGTTCCGAACATTATAATTGTGCCAATTAAATCATAAACATTTTCGCATTTTATCAATTAATTTCATTTGAATAATTTTGACCGGAAATTGCCGATGTATACATCGGTTGTCTTACGTGGCACAGTCGGTGCCGACGCGTATAATTTTTTTAATATTTTTTGAATTTTTAAGTTTTTTTTTTTTGAAGAAATAAATAGCAAGCTTCGCAGTAATGGGGGAGGAAACTGAATCTTGTGCATAAATTCTTGGAAAATGCAAACTTCCCTTGATTGTTTTTATTACAGGGATTATTTCATGATTTATTATTATTTTCGTCAATAACGAAGAGTCAAACGTCACAGAGCAGTGAAAAGCCAAAACCCGGAACACAATTTCCCGCGCGAGCCGACGCTTCGTCAATAACGAAGAGTCAACGTTTCTTGGTCGTTTCAGAATGGATCTCTCTCTCTCTCTCTCTCTCTCTCTCTCTCTCTCTCTCTCTCTCTCTCTCTCTCCTTCCCCTATGTATAGCATGTGCATGATGCTTGTCTCTGACTCTCTTGGATAGATTACATCAGTGCTTTGCTTCACATGTATGTTTGACTTTTCTTGCGATTGGAAACCATTAATCAGAATCGAAAATACTTGATGAATTGTCTGGAGCTTATTCATATATCCATAGAGAGTTTTTGAGAAGGTGAATATTGTCTTACTTTGATATTTCCATAGATTGCCAATTTATCGTTCTTTTTCTTTGAATCAATTTGTAAGAATTTTTAAAGCATTTAGCATGACCAGAATAATCCTCCAAGTTTAATAAATTTTCACTCTTTGCCTAAATTTATGGGCAAACCATAATAAAACTACCACCACAAAAATCACTCTCCATAACAAAGAGAGATATATGTGTGTGTGTATATATCATGATAATATTAGATAAATAAATATAGACGAAAGAACAAATCAACGATAAGTGTGATAGAAATATCTATCGGCCTACCACAAAAATCCCTAAGTTTTACCTAATATGACTCCAATGACCCAAACTTTTTCAAGCCCATCTCTATCGAAACCCATAAGCCATTTTCGAATATATACAAACTCGGCCCATGTTCCTCTCCAATCATTCTGAGCCCATTAACCTGTTATAAGCCCATTACTATTTCCCCTATGTTCTCTATTTTCCTAAAATGTATTCACTACGGAGAACGTACCAACTATTGGCCAAAGCTTGCAAAACCAGGAAACCAACTGATCGAATCTCCTTACACCATAACACAACTCCACCATTGGCCTTTTTCATCCATCACCGCCGGCCATTCGGCCACGGAAACTTCAATATCAACGAACATACTGAAAGTACCAAAAACTCCCGAAGCTAATACATGGATTTTTGGATATTCTAATAAAATTTTGATGAACGTTGTTGACACCTAAATTTTGGCGATTTGGTCATTTATTTATTGCATAGAAAATTAGGGATTAATTTTATCTATGAAAAAATATTAATTGCATAGCATATAGATGTAGGTGCATTTATTTTTAATTTACATGTTTTGCATTTATTTATTGGACTGGTGACGGTGGATTTGAATTAGTGGTTATGAGCTTTAAATTGACAGGCCGAACTAAGTCCATGAAGCGAGCAAATTGGCCCAAGCCCGTTTCTTTAAGTAATCATAAATTATCTCGTAAGAAAATAAGAATTTAAAATTTTTTGGGATATGATGAATTTTTCAGATAGGGTAGATGTGAAAAGTGAATATTGCATTTGGAAAAAAGAATCTTCGTGGATATCAATTTGGAAAAAATTAAAACTCTAGTCTAAAGCTTATAAATAGATTAGTTGTATAGGTTTTTCAAGGGAGCCACGTAATAGAAATACATGACCATAGTGAGAGGTTTTTAGTTTTCACGTCCAAGGGGCTTCTTCTAAAATTCTAGGTCAAAATTCAACCAGAAGCAAAAAATTCGCTCCTTGGGCAGAGGGCTATTTCTCGAGTTTTGAAGGGAAGAAATTCAAGTACAAAAGGAAAAATTTTCCTTCGTTGGGGAGAGAAAAGGCAGCAGCTTTGTTTTTGTTTTTTTTGGCTGAGGAAAGTAAAAAAGAACAGAGAAGAGACAGAAAGGGGAAAGCAACGTACAGAGAGAAGACAGGCCAACAGAAGAAAAAAAAGAGAAAAAGAAAAAGCTTGCACTGTTCTTCTTCTTCGTGGGTTCTTCTCCGCGAAGCCGCACACCACTCCGCCTCTGCTCGAGCGCCGCCCGTCGACCCCGCGACACCTCTGCCCGGCGCTCTCGCTCCGTGATCCGCCTGAGCCGCCAGCCAGTGACCTGCGAGCCGGCCCTGTCGCCGACGTCTGTGGGTTCGCTCTCCACGCCTCTGCTCACTCACGAGCACCGCCCTGTCTTTGCTGCTCCCTGCTACCGAGCCACCGCCGCCCGAGGGACGCCCCTGCTCTATTCGCGATCTGGCCTAGCTCCCTCGCCGACGCTTGCTGAAGCCGCGCCGATCCTTGCCGCCCTCACCAGCCGCGACATCAGCAGCCCGTTGAAGCTGCCGCTGTGCCGATCCGCGTTGACCCGACGATTCCGCATCTGCAGACCTCCGCCCGCACCGCTCCCGCGCCTGAGTGATCTGCAGCTGCCCGAGCTTTCCTCCGCCAGCCTCTGCCGCATTCGTCGCTGACGCTCGCCCTTGCCGCCGCGTCTCTGCCCGCCGCCTGCAGGACCTCCGAAGAACCCCTTGCAGCAGCTCGCCTCCACCGCACCTCTGCCTTCCATCCCCACACCAGTTGCTGCCCCTTTT
Organism: Eucalyptus marginata; assembly: GCA_014182565.1. Classification (NCBI taxonomy): domain Eukaryota; kingdom Viridiplantae; phylum Streptophyta; class Magnoliopsida; order Myrtales; family Myrtaceae; genus Eucalyptus; species Eucalyptus marginata. Next base: position 419,417 of record JABKBI010000014.1, on the reverse strand, counting down.
GTGCCCTGCAGCAGCCCCCACAACTTTGGTTTTTTCCCTGCCTGCTGCTAGTCCGCGTTACGAGCCTTCTTGCCGGAGCTCTGACGACTGCAACCTCCGGTCGACGGCGCACCCACCATGAGATAAAGCTGCCAAGCCGTGGGTAAAAAAGCAAAAAAGGAAAAAAGGGAAAATCAATCTAGGTAGTTTTATTTTATTTTATTTTATTTTATTTTATTTTATTTTGTTATTTTTAAGTAAAATTATTCCTTAATGTATGATTGAGATTCCGATAAGAAATAGCCCTCAAATTAAGGATTGATAGTCCGATTTTCACGCCCGAAATCCGACTTCGAATCTCTTGCAAAATCGTCAATCCGATCTCACGTCCAAGATTCGATTCACGATTTATTTAAAATTGACTACCCAATCTCATGCTCGAGATATGTTTCACCAATTTATGGATATCAATCCTATCTTGTCGATTTGCCGTTGTGTTGGTTTAATCAATTTTATTTTCGTAAAAAGAAAAAAATCCAAAAAAAAAAAAAAAATTGAATTAGGATTAGGTTTGTTTTAGAATATTTCTTGTTATCTTGCATATTTAGAATAGTAATCTTATTTCGAATTTTAAAAAAAATCAAAAAAATCAAAAAATGTATTCATTTAGGATGTTAGTTTTAAATTTGAATTGCACGTTTAATTATTTGGCAATTTTAATTTCGAATTTTATAAAAAAAAACACAAAAAAAAAAATTAGCGTGCATATGGCATTTTTTGTACGTCATGCCATATTAGGATAAAATTGCATGTTTCATTTTAAGTTTAGATTGATTTTCTAGATGGATTACATCTTAAATTAGAGATTGCTAGGTTAAGATAATATCGTAGTTTAGGATTTAGTCTGACCTGATCCTTAATATAAGCTGGATAGAATCTTAATCTAGATAGTTAATTTTTGCATTTTTCTTAATTTCGAATTTCATGAAAAATAAAAAAATTGTCTTAGAGTAAATTCATTTCACTATCTAGGATAGATTGCATTTTTTTAGGAAAATAAAAAAAAAATCATGTGCACGTCATATAGAATTAAGTTCATGAAATGCACGTCATTTAGTGATTGTTAGGTTCATTTAATTAGAACTTCCTCATTATTAGAGTTAGGTCATTTGGTTAATTTAGATTACATATTTAATTATCGCATTTCTTTTACTTTACTTATATCATATAGTTTAGGTCATATTGCTATGCCATATCATTGCATGTTAGATTAGTAACATTGCATTGCATGATTCTCATTAAATAAATGAAAAAAAAAAAAAAGTTGAGTGATTACGTGTTAATTAGAAATCATATCTAGGACTATTGATGTGAATTCTGATCTAATAACGCAGATGCTTTCGTTGCTATAAGGTAAGTCCTGCGTTTTATTTGTTTGCTTTCTTGGATGTTAAATTGGTGGTTTGCGCACCCGTATGATAACCTCACATGTTAGGGAGATAAATTAAAATCAATTCAAGCTGCTTGCTAAAGATTTTTTAAAATAAAAAAGAAATGTACCGAAAGGGCATTAGAGAAATCTAACGTAATCAAGTCCTCGTACTCAAAATCTCTGGTTCGTACAAGTGAAATAATTCTCCCATTATTTTACTTAGGTGTCTAATCGGACTTCCTTTTGCATGCTAGATATTTGAACTTAAGTCGCGAATTGGTATGGACTTGGGAGAGCCCGAGCCAAGTTAGACTTAGTAGTCCATTAGCATGATTTTAGGTGCTGCACCCGAAAATTTAGGTCACGACAAACGTGCCTACCGGTGATCTTCGCTCAACTTCCTCACGGAGGACCATAGCGAGAAGATGGTCCAGTACAGAGATAAAGCAAACGCACAAGGAAACAAAAACACAAAGTCAAATGTGATAATAATAAAATGTGATAGGAATCATATGTATATACTTCAAAAAATTATATATAATTGACCGAATTCATATCAACAAGCTCTTGGATCTAATGATATCATGGACTATTTCTTAGTTGTGCCTTCGAGGCATTTTATCAAATGGTATATGTGTGCAACTAACGAATTGGCTCTAACCATGAATTTAAGCCGTCATTTGATTAACAAAAAGAAAATAAAGAAAAATAAGAATTTGGGAAAAAATTTAAAAAAATTGTGAAAATTATTCATGCCCAATGCCGGCCATGCCAAGAAGATGAGCTAACGCTAACTAAACCGTTACATCGGAATCCAGTCAAAATCGTCGAAAAAACTAAATTGATAAATCATAAAAATATTTATGATTATATTGATAAATCATTAAAAAGTTCAAGATTAAATATTCATAATTAAAATATTTAGAATTGAAATATTTAAATAAATACTTCAATTATTATCCTATCAATTTTCACATTTTAACTCAAGTTAGATCCCATGACCATGGGCAATTTCGAGATCAAAGGTTTTGAATTAAATTGATTGGATCTTATTTTAACTCAAGTTAGATCCCACGACCATGGGTAATTTCGAGGTCAAAGGTTTTGAATTAAATTGATTGGATCTTATTTTAACTCAAGTTAGATCCCACGACCATGGGCAATTTCGAGGTCAAAGGTTTTGAATTAAATTGATTGGATCTTCCGGCAAAGCCAGTCCGGCTAAATTGGGTGGTCGTACAAGTTGATGTCATCCTTGGTCAGGCAAGAGCGCAAGTCAAGCTGGTGGTCCTCGAAATGTTCATCTTTAGACACGCGAGGTGGGCCCGGATCATGGCAAGTCAAGCTGGTGGTCCTCGAAATGTTCATCTTTAGACACGCGAGGTGGGCCCGGATCATGGCTTCCGAGAAATCGGACAAAGCTGCCAATCAGTGGAATGTTAGGGGATATAATTTGACATGACAATTTAATATGCAATTATTAATTACACAAGCAGGCGTTTGTATTTTTCTTAATAATGCGTTAGACGGGGTAACTCTTCGCCAATGATTGTATGTGTGTGTATCTATATAATTTAATGGGTGATCTTTCCTCATCGTTAAATGTTTATTAAAAATAAAAGCATATAGAATTTATCAAAAGTTTGAAGGTACTAGGTTGGAAAACAAAAGAAAACGCCTCATCGTTGATTAAATTGGGTTCAATTTCACACTAATAATAAATTCAGGGTTTTTGGACAATTTCCCATATAATGTATTTCTCTATAATGCATTGATGTTTATGTGCTATTTTTTTTTTTATTGTTTCTCAAAAATTCTTTTTTTTTTTTTTTTTGTCTTGATTCCCATTTTCTCGTCTTAATAATTATGATCACAACCTATCTTGAAAAAAATAAGCTTCAATCTAGTATGTAAGCTTATCGAACTATGATGAGCTAATGTCATTTCTTTTCTTAATTTTCATATTATACCTTAAAAGTTAGATGCTAAAAAATTGATTGAACGCGCATTGAGTTGATCAATGAGCTAGGTATAAAATAGGTTAAGATAAGTTCCTAATTTTTTTACCTAGGAATTGGTCCCCATGTGAACTGACTTGAAACCAATAGGGTTGGTTTTTAGGTTGAACCGGGCCATTTGCTCACCTCAGGATTTGATCAGAAAATTAAAAAGTACAGAGTCCTGATCATACAAGTGGCGAGAGTAAGGGGATAGAAAGTAATTTTCCTACCCTTCTATGAGGTGATCATATCGTGATTTTTTATTTTTTTTTTCCTTTTTGAATAGAACCTCGGTTCTAGCTTATTGCCTTGTAGGACTTCAATGTTTGTCTCTTCTGAGGTTTCAATTTTTCAAGAAAATTTTTCACAAAAGGAGTAAACCCAACATTCCATTTAAAAGGCCAACTAAAAGCAAACCTTTACAGGATTAAAAGTATATATATTTTTGGTTGAACAAGGTTAAAAGTATAAATATGTAGGTTTGTCTGATCAGAATGTGGCCACACATCTATGAGATGATTTTAGTTGGGCCATTAAAAACCAAGCCAGCCCCTCATCAACTAAGGTCCTAATGGCCAGAACAACCATGAAAGTTCTTCACAGGAACTTGGGTATACATCAGCTTGAAAGTCTAGTATGTGTGTGCGCGCGTGTACATATATGTATATGTACATGTAGTTTTGGTAAATTTTCTTTTGACTTATATTTGTTGTTTTCTTGGACCACCCACGAAGCAATCTGTTTGCTATTCAATTAATGCCATAAAAAGTGACCAAGGCTTGCACTTGCAGAGTTGAAAGTCTTTGCGCGAGACATTGTACTGTCGGGGATTTGGTAAGAAGGATGGATATAATGTAGGGTCAAAGTGCGACTGCTGAAAAAGCTTGTCGATTTTAAAAATAAACATCATTTTTCAAAAATCATCGTCACAGACTAACTCATAATGAAGTTGGTAATAGATAGGCAATTAAGATGTAATTTTTCAATGTTGAAGATATGTCATGATCGATCGAGTCGATAATTATTGGGATATGAGCACGATTATTGATCGGGACCATATAATTCACGCTTAGCGTGATCTTTTGCTCGTGAATTAAAAATGAAATGATATTGAAGAATTTGCGGTATTGCATGTGGATTAGATCTTTCGATAACTGACCTTTGTTTGCTTTGCTTTATTGTTTTGGTACGCTGTAGAAGATCACACGGCTTGTTGCTTCGCGCAGGCAATGCAGCGCATATATAAAGGCTTCAATATTTTTTTGGCCAGATAGAGAGGCTTAGGATCCACTTACTTTTATGATTTTTCGTCAATTTTTTTGTGCTAACGTTTTTACGTACCATCCCACGTAAAAATATAAATCTTCCTATGGATTTTGCCCCCAGTTTTCAAGGCTTCTTAACTTTTACGCTTTCTTGTGCGTGTTTTTTTCTTTTTAATTTTCCAAAATTCTTTTTTGGTGACCACGCAAGTGCTCAGTGGTCAATCAATTTTCTCTGCAAGTCAAGTGATTCCGGCGTTACGTATTATCAAGATACTTCAATAAATTGCTTAGAATATCCAACAAATACATGAAACAAAATTCTTTCGTAATACAAAAGTAGCATTCACTCAAAAGGAAAATAGAACAATAAATTTCGAAATACTTGAATAATTTGAATCTCAATTGTTCCGACAAAATAGATATTATCAAAAGAAAAAAAGTATAAGCTATTTTTGCTTATTACTAATGATATAGCCATCACGCGGTGTTTATGCCACGGTAATGGTATCCCCAAAAAATGATTATTTAAAATATTTAGTTGATAAAATAATTTCATTATCGAAAACAATTTGTATTTGGACATAAGTTCATTCATTTTCGTAAGTAATGCAAGCAATCACTTTTAAGAAAATGTTTTTTCGAACTATTTAATTTTCGCAAAACAAAGGATTATTAAGGATATATCTTATTATTTAAATACCTAATTAAAATTTACCAAGCTATTATTCCATTTTTTTCAATTTATAACACCCAAAAAAAAAAGGAAAAAAAAAAACGAGAGGTAAGTCTCAAACTTTTCGTTATCGCCGTGATCCATCGATCTTAGGTCATTCCGACATGCCATCATTAAAATAAAATAAAAACAATTATTGTAGGACAATGTTTGTGTAGGGTGCATTTGTTTCACGACTCGCAAAACATTTTCCTCATTTTTTTTGTTTGGTTCACTTAGAAAAATGAGTCAATTGAAAATATTTTCCTAGTCTATGAAAAACTTTTTCCTACCAAAACTTAGATTCAGGAAAATAATTTCCCCTTTGAAAAAATTGAAAAATATTTTCCAAAATATTTAATGATGGCGAGCTCGGCTCCGCCAAGATCGAAAGGAGCAGTAGAGGAATGGAGAAAAAGAAAAGGAAAGAAAAGAGAAAAAAGAAAATTAAAAAATTAATAATTTCAGGAGTGGGTTTCAACTCCCACGCCCGCAGCGAGACAAGGGTACTGCGAGTAAGTGTTAGAATAGGCGTAGAGTTGGACCGACAAAAAAAAAAAAAAAAAAGAAAATTAAAAAATTAAAAATTTGAGCTTTTTTTCCCAATTCCCAATTCTTTTTTTTTATATATAATGATGGCATGTCGGAATGACCTAAGATCAAATGGATCACAGCGATAACGAAAAGTTTAGTAATTTGATTTTTTGAAAAAAAAAAAAAAAAAAAGAGAAAAATTAAAAAATTAAAAATTTGAGCTTTTTTCCCAATTCCTAATTTATTTATTTTTTTATAATGATGGCATGTCGGAATGACCTAAGATCAAATGGATCACGGCGATAACGAAAAGTTTGAGACTTACCTTGAGAATTTTTTTTTTTTTTTTGGTACCACGAAACCTCCATGCGCCGCTTTGCGGCGAAGTAAACCTTGAAGGAGCAGTAAAGTCACCACCACCCTCGCTGCCCCAAGTAAGTCACTTGACGACACCTCGTGTCGAACCCAAGACCTCTCCCAAAAGGAACCGGAGCTCAACCAACGACACCGACACCAAGAGTGATTACCTCGAGAAATATTGATACTGGATTTTAGTATGAAAGGGGGGAAAACATGGGCTCGACACGCGGCGCGTGACTCCCACGCCTCACGGGCGAGTGGTTGTAGCGGGGGGGGGGGAAGGGATGGATGATGGTATTCTTCAACTATGGGCCGTTCGATTGAACCAATCTCCGAAATCGAAGGCCCAGGTGATTATACGAAATTTCAATTAAATTAAAATTAAAATTTTCGGAGCCCTAATCATAAGGCTTGAGACACACGCCGCACACGTGAAAAAGACGGACACGTGCGCAATAAGCAAAACCCCACACATGCCGTGAAATAGGAAGGAATGCCCTCTTGATCTTTGAACATCGAACGGCTCGGAAGAAAACAAAAGAAAATAATTAAAATTTTCATTTTTTCAAATTAAAAAATAAAAAATTTAATTTTTTTTTGCCTAAAATAAAGTCATGAGATCAAAATCATTTTTCAATAAAATCCAAATATCAAAAACATTTTCGATTATATGTCACCTAATAAAGAAAAACTAATCGTACTCTAAAAATATTTTACCGGAAAATATTTTCCGATATCATTGAATTTTTCATGAAATAATTTATTAGATTTGGATTTAGGATTGAATGGATATTCAAAAGTTATGTGGTATTACAAAAATCCAAAAAAAAAAAAAAAAAAAAAAGAATGTTTTAATGAAGAATTTGCAAATTAATAAATAAATTGACTAATAACACCCTCCCTCCTCCTTATTTTCAGCATTTCTCCCATAAAAAAAAATAATAAAACACAAAAAGAAACAAAGATTAGAAGCTGGTTTTGCAGGAACTGGGTTGACATCGATATCCATCGCCTTGTTTTCTGGTTTTTCTCTTGTCAAATTGAACAAATAGTGTGAAAGAAACTAAAAATAGGTAAAATTAATTGTGTGACTAAACCTCACCTATCCATTTTCTTTTATAATGCCTTTTTCACGTGCCCATTTCCCTTCTTGCAACTAACCATATCATTTTTTGATAGTGCATAGCTGGGAAAATAAAAATAAAATTCACCCAACATGGATTCTCTCTCTCCCTCCCCCAGAATAACAACCAAATTATATAAATGAATCTGTAAATTCATAATTTTCTATACTAGATTATGAATTAGGAATGTTGCCTTTTCGTAGAGGCCCATTGATTAAATATATTAATGCCACTAATTCACCCTTAATCAAAACACATGTCGATGTACATCACATAGAGCCTTTAAATAATCAGTTTAACCTTTGGTTAATAAATATATTAATGCCACTAATTCACCCTTAATATTAGCTTATTCCTTTCTATTTTCTGCTACATACCCTAATTGATTATGCCGGATTTGGATTCCATAGCCATTAATGGCCCTAACCAGCCCTACAATCCCAAAGAAGATTATAATAAGTTTCTCAGCATGGCGATGATGATCCATTTCAGTTCATAATGTACTGTAACTATGTTTATTCACCATTATACAAAACCACCCATTAATTCCTAATGATACATTAATCATACTTTAATTTTGCTGTAGCTACATAATTAGTTATTTGTATATAAAAATTTGGGTACTCTGACTAAGTTAATGACCTTAAATGGTCATAGGGATCAGACAGCTATTGCGCTCCATTGTCATTCCGGTTGAGAACTGGCGGGGATCATGTGGTCTGAATGCTAAGAAGTGATTGTTTAGTTTACTCGACAATGTACGAATTAAATTGTCTTAAATAAAGGGAATATATATTAAATTACACATAGGATCATTCATGTTTAAGGATTTTTTTACCATAAATTGCTGACATTACTTTCAGTGTTGGTCGTCTTATATGATATGACTGCCATGGACAATTTTTTTTTAATTTTTTTTTTTCCTTTTTTTCTCTTTTTTCCCCACTTTCCTTTTTCTTTTTCTTTTTTTCCTTATTCCCTGTGCTAGTCACTGACCTCGACAATGGCTGTTGTGAGATTGGTTCCCGATCAATCCAGTCCCACCTAGGAACCGGGAACCGGATCGAAATGACCGGTTCCCAGTTCTTGAGACCGAGGTACAGATTGAACTGTCCTAGGATCGAGAATAGGATCGAACCTACCCATGGATCAATCACTTAGAAAAAATAAAAATAAAAATAAAATTACTAGAGTTGTTACTATTTTAGAGTTTATTGTTATTTTTAATAAATTAAAAAACAAATTTTTAAACAAAAAAGAGGTGGTTTGGTTTCCCTCCGAACTGGAACCGGACGAAAATCACCGATTCTATTTTTATGGAATTAGGAACCAGACCGATGCCTTTGGGAATTTGACCAAATCCGTCCGAGCGATTCTCGATTTGGGCGGTTCGATATGTTCATCCCTAGGTGCGAGGGTTGGGACACCCTCGCCAGATATATTTGGAGATACACATGTTTAATGTTTGTATATTGTAAAGCAAACTCGAAAGCAAATTTCAATATGGATCATTTCTAAAAAATTCCAAGAAAATCCATGTTTCTTATAGGATGAAAATAGTTGCGATTCTTGATAATAATAAAAATGCATGCAGAGTATTTATGCTAGACCTATGTGGGAGGATATACGAAGGAAAGAAGATCTCAGGACGTGAAATCAAAACGAGTGCATGGGCGAGCACAAAGATGAGAATCAAAAACAAAAGGCAGAATCGTCCACCAAAAGTCGCATGACAATGGCATAGTCAAAATCGGCACGTGACGAGGAGCCATTGAACAACATCATATCTCCAAGAACACAATCAATAATGCTCCAGTGGATTTTTTTTTTTTCTTTTGCCAGAGCGTGACCGATAGATACTATCCACCAGTTCATTATATAGTGAAGAAAAATTCGATTACCGAATTATTAAAATTGCACACGTGTGATGAGTTCTCAAATTGCCCTTTCGTTTCAGGGAATTTGCAAGGGTGATTATCGTAAATTCAGGGCTAAGGTTTTTGGTCAGTGTTCGTAAAATTCTAAACGCAAGTGAACGTGTCGAACAAGTAATATAATGATGAGAAAAAGTATCGTCCTACGGAGATCGATGATTAATAAACTAATTAACTACTAAAATTGATTAATTCTAAAATTTATCTAACAGATCAAAATCTAATTGAGAACAAATTAAAAATAAAATTTGTAGACTAAATACAGTAAATCAATCAAATAAATATGTTAGAGCATCCGATTTCACCATAACCACTAGATATGAATTTCAGATTGTTGTAAGTACAAGAACGATATCAAACATGTGATAGCGGAATTTCCTATCTCTAGGTATAGTAAACCTACTCAGTTTATTAATCCACTATATCTCTATGTGAATTAAAATAAACTTAAGTGCATTAAAAACTATGAATATTCCCGGCTTACAATGAGTCTTTTGGATCACCTTATCACCGAAAGTTACACAAATAACGCAGTATATTTTTATCCACATTTAATTCATGATTATATATTATAATGAGCAATTGCATATTATCACTTCTCAGTCTCAAACATGCACATCAGATCATTCAAGTGGTGGCCAGTCACTCAAAAGCATTAAGCACAATAATATATAACTCACATGAATGAAATCAATTGCAAAACATAAAAATCATGAAATTCACATCATCATGGTTAGGCTACATCGTAGCCCTAACAAAAGAAAATTAGAACATAGTAGAAGAATAAATAAAAATATAAATTAAACTCAGCATCTTGAATCAAAGAACAAGAATTCTGTCACCACTTTTGTCTTCTCTTCAAAATACTTAAAAACTCTTATCTAACAAAAAACTAACTAAAACCTAGCTCTCTCTCTCCCTCTCTTTATTCTCCTCTTCATAGGATATATCCAAGATCCTTATCTCCAAACAATTGCGCACAAAATCAGGGAGTAAATCAGAGGATTTTGATTTGATATCTATCTCCCACTGCTGCTTGATTTAAATTCCTCGATTTTGCCATCTTTTTCCTTATCTTCTCCATATATCATTATTCTGCATAAATAAGGAAAATTCAAATAATCAAAAGGAAATCCAAATATTTTCTCATAGATATTGCATTAATTGTTGCCTAAAATAGGTAAAATAACTCTATTTTTATAGAGTTATCAAACCCCAAACTTAACCTTTTGCTAGTCCTCGAGCAAAATCAAGACATAACACATACTCAAGCTAACAACCTCCTCCATAACATCTTTCCATAATTGCTCAAATTCACAATTCAAAGAAAAACACAAATTTCATCTAAACATTGAAATTGATTTATAAGTTAAGACCAATTCTAACTATGTGATCCAAGTGTGTGTGTGAGAGTCCTCATCTTTTCGAATTATATGCAATCTAGATAAATTCACATTGATATGCAACCTCTCAAAATTCTCAATAATTATGACCAAATCTCATAGGTTTGCTTTTCATTCCTCTCTCCACTAATGTAAGCTAATTATCCAACCAAAAATCAATAGGACTTTTCTCGGGTTGTAATGTAAGGCTGGGCTAAAGGTGAGATAACTCTATTTTTATAGAGTTATCAAACCCCAAACTTAACCTTTGCTAGTCCTCGAGCAAAATCAAGACATAACACATACTCAAGCTAACAACCTCCTCCATGACATCTTTCCATAATTGCTCAAATTCACAATTCAAAGAAAAACACAAATTTCATCTAAACATTGAAATTGATTTATAAGTTAAGACCAATTCTAACTATGTGATCCAAGTGTGTGTGTGAGAGTCCTCATCTTTTTCGAATTATATGCAATCTAGATAAATTCACATTGATATGCAACCTCTCAAAAATTCTCAATAATTATGACCAAATCTCATAGGTTTGCTTTTCATTCCTCTCTCCACTAATGTAAGCTAATTATCAAACCAAAAATCAATAGGACTTTTCTCGGGTTGTAATGTAAGGCTGGGCTAAAGGTGAGATAATGGGAATTTTAAGCTCAAATCACCCATCAACACGTTGATTTCTAGGATCTAATTAGAGCCAATGTCACTGTCCAATTTCACTCCTTCAAGATAATTTTTGCCACCATATATCATCATTCCTTCTTTTTTTTTTTTTCTTTTTTTTTTTTTTGCTTTATGGTGGAGTTTCTCCCAAAGTCCCTCCTAATATAACATGAAAATTTCCAACCCATTGAGTATCCAAAAGGCTCACTCAATTGAAAGTTGGATAGGGAACCATAAAAGCAATTTTTTTTTTTTATACACCCCAAACAACCATAGCAATCACTTTTTCTTTTTTTTCTTTTACTTCTTTTTTCATACTCCATCCTTCCTCCCAAATTTCTATCAAGCTCAAATAATTTTTTATCCCAAAAGAAAATCAACGTGTTCATAGGGCATGGGACAAGGATATAATTTGATAACGGCTAGGCTAAACATATATGGGTGCCAATGAATAATTGGGTAATAATTAAGGCTCAAAGGGGTGACTAGGGATAAATAAACAGGTTAGCTTGAAAGGCTCAATCGATCCAAAAATTGCCTAAATCATTTTCTCGGTTAGATTTAGCTTAGGATTTCGCCTCAAGAGAAAATCAAACAAATTCTAAGATTTGGGTGAAATCTAAGAAAATCACATACTTCACATGAATGTTCTCTAGATTTACACACGATTTCAAAAATTAAGGACTTTTATTGCTCGTAAGTGGATCAACATAATCAGAATTAAAATTAACTCACACATCAATTGCAAGTTTAAATAAAATTTAAATTTTCCTAAGAATCGCAAAAATTCACAACTAGGAATGTAATCATGATAAAAAAATTTAGCCAAAAATTTTGTCTCCCCCCCAAACTTGAATGAAGCAGTGTCCTCAATGCGAAAAATAGAAATAGGAAGAAGAAAACTCCCATAGTTGTAGGATAAGTTCATAGATGATCTTTGAAGCTCCCTAAAAATTAACCTGGATAAAACAGAAAAAGTTAATCTTTTTTTTTTTTTTTTTTTTTGCAAAACATAATAAAATTAACAATAAAAAAAACATAATTAAAATGCTTGGGTTGCCTCCCAAGAAGCGCTTGCTTTATAGTTTTCAGCCAAACTATCTCAGATGTCGCTAATCTGGAGGATGAAGTTCAAAGGTGGTCTTCTACTTGTTGTATCCACCTTCAAAGTAGGGCTTCAAACGTTGATCATTCACTACTTCTTGCATCTTTAGGTTCAAATGCCTCCGAGGTTGGATAGTGGGTTTATATTGTTCCTCCATCAAATCTGTCAAAGAAGAAGATATAATTACCGGTAAAGAAGAAACTCCATCTAAATAAGCATATTTCAAATGAGAAGGTAAGGGTTTGAGTTCAAGAATTGGAGGCTCTTCAATTGATGGTTTAGGCTTTGTAATGTGTTGTCCCAACTCCTCAAATTTAATTGCCTTTTGCCTTGAATATGGTGGAATTGCCTCCATGAAATTTGTGTACTCCTTTATCTCTTCATTTCTAATATCTTTGTCCCTTGGTCGAATCAAACATGCTTCAAGTGGATCTTTAAAAATATTTTCCTGAAAAACCTTATTCACCAACTTGTCAACTGTCTCAACTCTAAAACAAAAATTATCATCGATGGATATTTCATTGCTTTAAAAACATTAAATGAAACAAGATCATCTTGAACTCTAAGGATCAACTTCCCTTGTTGTACATCAATAAGAGCTCTTCCTGTTGCTAGAAAAGGTCGACCTAAGATAAGTGGTACCTCAAAATCTTCCTCCATGTCAAGAACTATAAAATCTGCAGGAAAGATAAATTTGTCAACTTTTATTAAAACATCTTCCACAATACCTCTCAGATATTTAATTGATCGATTAGCCAGTTGAAGTGACACTGTGGTTGCTTTTACCTCGCCCATTCCTAGTTTCTTGAAAACTGAATAAAGCATCAAATTAATACTTGCACCTAAATCACATAATACTTTTTCAAAGTAAGAATCCCCAATAGTGCAAGGAATAGTAAAACTCCCTGGATCTTTTAATTTCGGAGGTAATTTGTTTTGTAGGATGGCCGAACACTCCTCATTTAACTTCACGGTCTCATAATCCTCCAATTTCCTTTTGTTTGCCAAAATCTCCTTCAAAAATTTTGCATAACTAGGCATTTGCGCTAAAGCATCTGCAAAAGGAATGTTAATATGCAATTTTTAAATACATCAAGAAATTTAGAAAATTGCTTATCTATTTTGTGCTTTCTTTGGAGTCGTTGAGGAAATGGAATTGGCGGCACATATGGTTTGGGATTATCTGAAAAAAGTTTACTCTTGCTTGTCTCCTTTGATTGTTTATTGATCACCTCTTCCTTGTCTCTGAAAATCTCTTCTTCTCCCACCTGTTTACCACTTCTCAGGGTAATAGACTTTATGTTTTCAATTGGATTTTTCTCTGTGTTGCTCGGCAAAGAACCTTGTTGTCTCCCTGACATCATGCTTGCTAACTAACCCACTTGCATCTCCAGATTTCTAATTGAAGCCTCTTGGTTTTGAAATCTCACATCCATGCTTTTGATGAAGTCATGAGTCGTATTAGCAAGTTTGGTGACTATATCTTCCAAATTTGACTTTGTCTCTTCTGATTGTTTGAATCCCGGTGGTCTCGTCACATTCTGACTATTCCATGAAAATTTTGGATGATTGCGCCATCCCAAATTGTACGTGTTGGAGTAGGGATTATTCTGTGACCTGTTAAAATTCCCAACAAAGTTAGAATTTTCACTAGATTGTTTAAAAGTATTACCTACCTGACACGCTGTGCTAACATGTCCTCCACCACAAAAATCACATGTCAAATTCTGAATTTTCATGACTGAAACACTCATATTATCTAGCTTTTTGTTGAGTGCTTCAAATTGTGTGGCAATTGTAGCAAAAGCATCCACTTCGTGAACTCCGCTAACTTTTCGCATTGGTAGTCTCTCAGTAGGCCACTGATAACTATTGGATGCCATCTCCTCTAATAAATTGTAGGCTTCTTCTAGTGTTTTATTATTTAGAGTTCCCCCTGCAGCTGCATCAATCATAGAACGAAGATTTGTACTGGAACCATTATAAAAAGTTTGTACCTGCATCCATACGGGTAGTCCGTGATGTGGGCATCTCCTAAGAAATTCTTTGAATCTTTCCCATGCTTCATATAATGATTCATTATCCATCTGCATAAAATTAGTAATATCGTTACGCATCTTCGCAGACTTTGCAGGTGGAAAGAACTTACCAAGAAATTTTTAAGCCATATCATTCCATGTAGTGATTGATCCTGCAGGAAGAGAAGAAAGCCAACTCTTAGCTTTGTCTCTAAGAGATAATGAAAATAATCTCAATCTAATAGCATCATCTGTAACTCCATTACATTTAATGGTGTCACGGATTTCAAGAAAAGCATTGATGTGAGCGTTTGGATCATCGCTTGGTAGCCCACCGAATTGCACGATTGTTGAAGCATCGAATGAGTGATGGCTTGATCTCAAAGTTGTTTGCTTGAATTGCAGGTCTTCGATACTTGATGTGGTGCCTTGAACTATTGGTGCAGCATAATCTCTTAAGAGTCTACGTGGATTTTCATTATCACCGTCTGCCATCTTCTTAGCGTGATTTCTCTATTCTCTCAGTCGCCTTTTGAATGTACGCTCGATTTCTGGATCAAGCTCAACAAGTTTCCCTTGTTGGCTACGTGTCATAAACCGATGTACACCCTGAAAAATAAAACAAAACAAAAGCTAGATTAAACTTAGAATTATCTGGTATCAATATTAATTAGTATTAAACAAACGATCCCCGGCAACGGCGCCAAAAACTTGTTCGTAAAATTCTAAACGCAAGTGAACATGTCGAACAAGTAATATAATGATGAGAAAAAGTATCGTCCCATGGAGATCGATGACTAATAAACTAATTAACTACTAAAATGGATTAATTCTAAAATTTATCTAACAGATCAAAATCTAATTGAGAATAAATTAAAAATAAAATTTGTAGACTAAATGCAATAAATCAATCAGATAAATATGTTAGAGCATCCGATTTCACCATAACCACTAGATATGAATTTCAGATTGTTATGAATACAAGAACGATATCAAACATGTGATAGCGGAATTTCCTAACATATTTACTATCATATCTCTAGGTATAGTAAACTTACTCAGTTTATTAATCCATTATATCTCTATGTGAATTAAAATAAATATAAATGCATTAAAAACTATGAATATTTCCAGCTTACAATGAGTCTTTTGGATCACCTTATCACCGAAAGCTATACAAATAACGCGGTATATTTCTATCCACGTTTAATTCATGGTTATATATTATAATGAGCAATTGCATATTATCACCTCTTAGTCTCAAACATGCACATCAAATCATTCAAGTGGTGGCCAGTCACTCAAAAGCATTAAGCACAATAATATATAACTCACATGAATGAAATCAATTATAAAACATAAAAATCATGAAATTCACATCATCATGGTTAGGCTACATTGTAGCCCTAACAAAAGAAAATTAGAACATAGTAGATGAATAAATAAAAATATAAATTAAACTCAGCATCTTGAATCAAAGAACAAGAATTCTGCCACCAATTTTGTCTTCTCTTCAAAATACTTAAAAAACGATCTAACAGAAAAACTAACTAAAACCTAGCTCTCTCTCTCTCTCTCTCTTTATTCTCCTCTTCATAGGATATCCAAGATCCTTATATTGCGCACAAAATCAGGGAGTAAATCAGAGGATTTTGATTTGATATTTATCTCCCACCGCTGCTTGATTTAAATTCCTCGATTTTGCCATCTTTTTCCTTATCTTCTCCATATATCATTATTCTGCATAAATAAGGAAAATTCAAATAATCAGAAGGAAATCCAAATATTTTCTCATAGATATTGCATTAATTGTTGCCTAAAATAGGTAAATAACTCTATTTTTATAGAGTTATCAGTCAGGAAACATGAGATACGAGCATTGAAGCGATTTTAATGTTTCTATTGAATAAATTAAAAGTTGTTCTTCATTTTCCTAGTTTTTGACGATAATCACAACATTATTTTTTCCCATAAATGGTGGTCAAGCCTAGCTAGGGAGAATAGCAATTAGGGAGTCGCTCAGTGGGCTGTTGGTCCTACACAATCTATTTCAACATGGATTCTCTCTTCGTCAAGTAAAAATCGAAACAAACAAACAAATAAATAAATCTATAAAATTCATAATTTTTACTATACTAGATTATGAGTCGGGCCCGTTGCCAACCACTAATTCTTTTTTTTTGGTCATATAATGCCACTAATTCACCATCAATGAAAACACACGTTTACGTACATCACAAACAGACTTTAAAATCTTCAGTTTGGCAGTCTTAACTATATTATATTTTTCCATTTTATTTTCTCCTCTCCTCTCTCTCTCTTTGTTTCCAATTTTTTTATTCTTTTTTTGGGCCTTAACTAAGGAACTTCACATGCGAGAATGACTTCATTTTAGTGCACGTAAAAACGGCGCTCCATTTTAATGCACGCAAAAATGGCGCCTTTTTTCACGAACCAAAAAAAAAAAAGGCGAAGAAAAAGAGAAAAACGTTGCCGTTTCACACTATGCTCTAAATTCAGCCTTCATCTCCTTCGTTTGAGCTGTGTGGGTCTTCTTCCTCGTCAATCTTTTTCTCTGTCGAGAGATCTCTTCCTGTCCAGCGAGTGCTCCTCTTCTTCGCCTTTGTTGAGCTCTATTCTATTTCAACATGAATTCTCTCTTTCCATTAGAGTAGAAACTGAAATAAACAAATAAACAAATAAGTATATAAAATTCATAATTTTGCCCATACTGGATTATGAGTTAGCCCTGTTTTTTTTTTTTGGTAAAGATGAGTTAGCCCCGTTGCCAACCACTAATTCCTTTTTTCTTTTTTTTTTGTTAGATGATGCCACTAATTCACCATCAATTAAAATACATGTTTACGTACATTTCAAACAGCCTTTAAAATCTTCCATTTTATTCTCTCTCTCTCTCTCACCGCTCCCCTTTTTGTTTTCTTTTTTTGGGCCTTAATTGAGGAACTCCATATACGAGAATGACTCCATTTTAGTGCATGCGAAAATGACGCTGTTTTTCATGAACAAAAAAACAAAAGAAAAAAAATGACGCCGTTTTCGCACTGTACCCTAAATTCAGCCTTCATCTCCTTCGTTCGAGCCGTGTGGGTCTTCTTCCTCGTCGACCTTTTTTATCTGTCCAAGATCTCTTCCTCTTCCGACGAGTTCTCCTCTTCTTTGTCACCTGTCAAGCTCTGTTATATTTTAACATGGATTCTCTCTCTCAACAGAGTGAAAACGAAACAAACAAATAAATAAATCTATAAAATTTATAATTTTTACCATACTAGATTATGAGTCAACCCTGTTGCCAACTACTAATTCTTCTTCTTCTTTTTTTGTCAGATAATGCAATTAATTCACCATCAATTAACACACGTTTATGTACATTACAAATGGCCTTTAAAATCTTCAGTTTGGCTAACTTAGCCATATGATCTTTTCCATTTTTTTTTCTCTAGAATCGAGAACTAGACCAAAAATCGCCGGTTTTATTTTTATGGAATTGGGAGCCAAACTGATGCCCTTGGAAGCCTGACCAAACACAGTCCGGGCAATTCTTGATTTAAGCGGTTCGATATGTTCACCCCTAGATGCGAGGGTTGGGACACCATTGACGGATATATTTAGAGATGCACATGTTTAATGTTTATATATTGTAAAGCAAACTAAAAGGCAACTTTCGATCTTGATCATTTCTAAAAAATTCCAAGAAAATCCATGTTTCCTAGGGTATGATAATAGTTGCAATTCTTGATAATAAAAATAATAATAAAAAAAAATGCATGCAGAGTATTCTTGCTAGACCTACGTGGGAGGATATACGAAGGAAAGAAGATCTCAGGACGTGAAATCAAAACGAGTCCATGGGCAAGCACAAACATGAGAATAAAAAATAAAGGTAGAATCATCCACCAAAAGTCACATGACATTGGCATGGTCGAAATCAGCACGTGACGAGGAGTCATTGAATAACATCCTATCTCCTAGAATACAATCAATTGTGCTCCAATGATTTTTTTTTTCCTTTTGGCAGAGCGTGACGACGAGTTGCCCAGTAGATACTATCCACCGGTTCATTATGTAGTGAAGATAAATTCAGTTACTGAATTATTAAAATGGGAAACGTGTGGTGAGTTTTTGAATTTCCCTTTTGTTTCATCCGACTCGATTGCTCATATGTTTTGGAGCCCCAATGAACTCAATCAAGAGATACAAATGCTTAATCAATTCGTAGCTAATTTGTCCTCTCGAGGAGCCTATGCCTTCACCCTAAGGGATACATGAGCCGTTTGTCAACCAAGGAGCGAAATAAGCTTGGAGACAGTGGCAAGGTCGTCGCAGACTACAAGCTTTTCGTGTTCTTCGAACATTCGAAGGTCGATCATCGCGTAATTCACGATTAGTGATAACAAAATCACACTTCCAATAACATCATCATGGTTTAGAGTGAACAACAAACTACATATCAACTCGGGAAGTTTTAACAATCCCAAAAAATGGATTCCACAAGGGTGACTATCGTAAATTCAGGGCCGAGGTTTTTGGTAAGGAAACGTGGGATACGAGCATTGAAGCTATTTTAACGTTTATATTAAATGAATTAAAAGCTTGTATCCATTTTTCTAGTTTTTTACGATGATCGCAACATTATATTTTGCCATAAATGGTGGTCAAGCCTAGCTAGAGCTAATAGCAATTAGGGGGTCCTGCAGCATTCTATTTCAATATGGATTCTCTCTCTCCATCAGAGTAGCAGCTGAAATAAACAAACAAATAAATAAATCTACAAAATTCATGATTTTCGCGATACCGGATTATGTGTTAGCCCTGTTGCCAACCACTAATTCTTTTTTCTTTTTTGTCAGATAATGCAAATATTCACCATCAATTAAAACGCACGTTTCCGTACATTACAAACAGCCTTTCAAATCTTTAGTTTTGGCGTCTTAACCATATTATCTTTTTCCATTTTATTTTTTCCTCTCTCTCTATTTCCCTTATTTTTTCTTTCTTTGTGCTTTAACTGAGGAACTCCACATGCGAGAACGACTCCATTTTAGTGCATGCAAAAACGACGCTGTTTTTCAGGAAAAAAAAAAAAGAGAGAAAAAGAGAAAAACGACGCCGTCTTTGCACTGTGTCCTATATTCTGCCTTCATCTCCTTCGTCCGAGCTGTGTGGGCCTTCTTCCTTGTGGATCTTGTAGAGAAACAACTATTTACTGTCATTGACCAGATTTTTTTTTTTAAGAAAACCCCCCGGCGGCAACGATGAGCGGGTTCGTCCTGGACAATGTGACTTGGCTGGAGATGAGCATGTGGCTTCCTCTGGTTGCTTGTGCCAGGCTGGGCATCGCCTTTATAGTGGTTCTTCCTTTGATCTACGTGATCCTGGTGCTTGTCTATAGGTTGTTCATGTCCTCTCGCCGCTACAGGCGAGTGAATCCAGCTCCCTCTCCGCCATCTGGAGCAAACGCAAACCAGGACCGCTGCCGTGAGGTAAAATTCCCACTCGTCTTATGAATCCTCCTCGTCGCTTGCTTTCCGAATTCCCCTCCTTCTGATCGGATTCTTGCTTTTCGAACTTCCCGACTTGCAGGCGGCCCTCTGACTTGCCCAACCTGCTCCTCTGCCATGTCTGAGAGAAGGCATCATCGGCCGGCCTCATCATGGAGTTTGATCTTCGATCGCCGGTCATTAGGAGTTGTATTTATTCAGCTGCTTTCCTTTTTTCCTTTTTTTTTTTTTTACTTGCGAGTTTTCATCTATTTATAAATTATAAAGCTTTCCCTAACTGCTGTTCTCGACTCGACTCGATTCTGCACTTTCGTGAGTGTATATTTAGGGAAAATTCCAAATAATGACCCAAAGTTGACCAAAGTTCTCAAATAAGGATCCGAAATGAACTTTGTGTAAGATAAAAACCTAAAGTTGACCCATTGTCTCAAATAAGGACTCGAAGTGGTTGAATTAATTCCAAATAAGAACCTGAGCTGCTAGTCAGCCAAATATTCGCCCGGAGTTGAATTAAGCATGTGACATTTCCGACGACTAGAGTTTGGGCAATTTTGTCCAAAAAAATATAGGGAAAATTAACAAATCCTAAAACAGAAACAAAAAAACCCTAGGTTTTCTACAGTCTCCCTGTTCCTTGTACCCATCCTCTCTAAAGTCAAAGACCGAAGTTCTCCCATTCCTTGTACCCATCCTTCGACCGAAGTTCTCCCATTCCTTGTACCCATCCTCCGCAAAGTCGAAGACCCAAATTCTCCGCTGGTTGAGGCACGAATTCAAAAACAAGAAGAAAACCATATGCTTCTTTCTTTGTTTGCGAAGACCCAAATTCTCCACTGGTCGAGCAAGGCGAGGAGCGACGAGAATCGAGTCACGATGATGACCAGGCAGCAATTTGGTTGAGGAGCAGTGGGGGAGAAGAAAGAAAAAAACGTAAACATCTAAATGAATAACCTAAACTTAATTAATTTAGAATTTCCCCTTTTTTCCAATCACAATTTTTTGACAAAATTGCCCCTATTTTAATCGCCAAAAAATGTCTGTCGACGAACTAAGGTCCTCAATAGAGATTAACTATCACTTCGGGGCTTTATTTGACACAAAATTCACTTCGGGTCCTTATTTGAAATAATGGGTCCACTTCGGGTCCTTATATGACACAAAGTTCACTTTGGGTCCTTATTTGAGAAAATAGATTCACGTCGGGTCCTTATTTGGAATGTTCCCGTATATTTATAACAACTACGGCTACTACGATGAGTGCGCGGTTTACGCAAGCACGAGGTTTGAGCGGGCAAATAGTCTGCCGGGAAGTCTGGGAAAGGCCTATTGGGATGAATCTTACAACAAGGTGAACTTGCTGAATTGACGACGACTCGGTAATTGGGACCGCCTCATTCGCATCAGACGGTACGACCAAAAATAGTGTACATTGAAACTCTAGATTTTCACTCTTCTGTATTTACACATGAATTACAAGATCCACTAGACTTTCAAACGGATGTATACTGAAGTTTATGTGGAGAACTTTCATGGTTTTTTAGGGTCTTTGGGAAAGGCTTTCCCAAAGGCCCTTGGGCATCTAAAGCCCCTTGGGGCAAATAGTGTGTGTTTGGCAATTTTTTTTAAGGGTTAATACCTTAAAAAACCCAAAATTGATATACCTGTGATCAATTTATCCCAAACTAATTTTTTAATCATTAAAAACCCAAAACTAGTGTATCTTTGACAAATTTACTCCAAACCAGTACACTTATGGCAAATTTACCTATATTAATTTTCGTTAAATTTTATTGTTAAATTACTAAGTTGAATAACACGTGAAAGTTGACTGATGTACCAATTTGGGATTTTACTCTCCGTTTGTTACAGTTATACACTTTTTGTGATTTTTTTGTGGTATTAATCTAATTCAACAAAGGATATATTTGTTATAAATATATTAGTTTAGGGTTTTTAACGATCGAATAAATTAGTTTGAGGTAAAATTATCACAAGTGTACTAGTTTGGAGTTTTTTCATGGTCACTTGGGGTAAATTTGTCATAGGTATTACCAATTTAGAATTTTTCATGATCAAAATATTAGTTTGGGATAAATTTATTATACAATCTACTCCCTTCATCCTTCACAAGAGCAGCCTCTGCTTCATGCTACTTTTGGGTGTGCTTGGCACTGGACATGGCCCTTGGAGAATTGTTGTACCTTCTTGTCCAATTTTTATGATCTTTGTATATGGATCACTTGATTATGAACAAATTTGTCATCACTTGATCTTGGCGAACCGAACCGAACGAGACCCGAACCGAAAGCAAACTGAATCAGTTCGGTTCGATTCGGTTCGGTTTTTCGATTTTTGATTTTTCGGTTTTTGGTTTTCTGTTTTTGGAAATCGGGGGGCTTCTCTTCGTTCTTCTAAAAACAACAACACAAAAACGAAAGAGGAAAGAAAGCTTTAGAGGGAAAAGTCAAAAGGAAAAGCTGTACAGTAGCAATTGCAAAGAAGAGACAGAGAGGGAAGGGACATGAAGGACAGGCCAGCAAAAGGAAAAAGCGGAAAAGCTGTTCATCTTCTTCCCCATGCACTCGCTGCCCGCATCCGCCATTCGCAAGCCCAGTACAGGCGGCCTAGCGGCCGGTCACCGCTGCTCCGCCGGTCTCGCCCACGACGTGCAGCCTTGTCGCCAATAGAAAACCCCTTAAGACTCTTAAGGGTTTTCTGTTGGGGATAACACCCAACAGAATCCCCAAAAAGAGGGTGAGTTTGGTCGGTGTCCTATGGGGCTTTTCCGATAAGTAAGACAATTAGCAGAAAAATAGGGTAATTATAGGGAATTACGGGGAAAGGGATCTATTCTGGGGTTGAGGGCTGCGGGACAAGTGAGAGGGCTAAGGGAGAGGAAGGAAATTGAGACGAAAATGGAGTCGAGGGGGGGATTGTTGAGGGCGACAGTGAATCGAGTCTTGATGAAGATGCAACTGGAGAGGGAGAGGGAGTGGGAGCGAATTGCATGGCCGACGAAGTCGCTATCAAAATTTCAGCAAGAGGCAAGTTACGGATTGGTCTTTGAAATTTTTCTCGAAGTCTTTGGGGACATGGAGACCTAGTTTCAAGTTTTTCAATTTCATTGCTCCTTAATGCTTGAGTAGTTCTTATGCGGATGCAATGAGATGCCGGAGTTGCTCTTCTGATAATACCTGTTGCTGCTAAGGTGTCAGCTTGCGGACAGCTATACCTTATAATGCATGGTTTTTGCAGCTGACTTGTTCTATATAGGGTGTGTTGGAAGAAAGAAGCGGGTCGACTGATTGGTTTTTTTGGTCTTTTGAGAAATATATGGAATGTAAATAATTAATCATCGCTAATGTATGGTGACTAGGTTGTCTCTTCAAAAACGTTGTTTTTTTAAAATACACCACTGATTGACTTAAATTAGTTGTCAATTGATTTTGCAGGTGTCAACAACCGTATTAAGTAATTCTAGCGTCAACCAAATGGAGTTGATTGAGCAGCCTCCATATATATATCTATTTAGATCTGCACTGGTGGCCTCCATCTGCCCTGTATTGCTTGGTTTTGGTAAGTCCTAGTTAATTAAATAAACTTGCGTCCCACGTGTTTTTTTTTTCATAATTCTTATCTTACAAAAAAAATAGGGCACTTAATTTTATTTTTATTTTTATTATTCTTGTATATAGTTACAATTGATGATGATTGAGATTTTCATATTTAAAAAAAAAAAAAATCAACAGAAATGGGCGTCTTAAGTGAGACAATGATGACGATAAAGAAGGACCAAGAGCTAAGCGACAGGCACGTTGAATTCATAACTGTGATACTCCACATATTTGCACGCGTTGGCTCAGTTATTGCAGGGCGGTCAGCAGATTCAATCGGCCGCCGGTTGACAATCTTCTCAATAGGAATTATTTTCTTATGTGTGCCCTTCCGATGGGCTTGGCTTCTACGTACTTAGTGGTCTTATTAGGCCGGTTCTTCGCTCAAGTTGGTGTAGGATACGCCCTCACCATTGTTCCTCTTTACCTTGCCGAAGTTTCTCCGGCTTTTTCTCGTGGGTTCTATACCTGCTTCCCCGAGGTAAGATGTGTTTCCTTTCTTTTTCATGGCATCTTTTCCAATTCTCTGAACATGCATCATGTGTTATAGGAAAAACTAAAGTTAGAAAGGTACAATGAACATGATTTTGATTTTTTTGTTCATTTATTAGTTGAATTCAATTTAGTGGATCCACTTGTGGTGGGGGCGTCAGTAGCACCGTTACGCTCTCCAAGGAGTGACGTTGTTGTCCTCTCATTTTCTTGTTTTTTATACGTTTTTTTTTTGTGCTTTAGGTATTTATAAACACTGGTGTCGTTATTGGATACGCTTGCAATTACATCTTCTCGAAGATGAAATTGAACGGGTGGCGTGTCATGTTTTGGGAGGGAGTAACGTCGTTGACGTTGCTGGCCATAGTGTTAAGTGCCCTCCCAGAATCACCGCGCTAGCTCATAATGAAGGGTCAGCTGCGCGAGGCGAGTTGCGTCCTCACCAGGTGCTCCGGCTCAAATCAGGAAACAGAAGGTATATATGCCAAAATCTGCTATGCTGCTAACATTCCAGAGCCCCACTTCAAAGAAGACGTCATCAGTGTGCAGAGCAGCGAGCACACGTGGCGGGATCTCCTCCGCTGCTCAAATCCAGCCGTCTTGCACATGACCGTTTGTGCAATCATGATTCAATTGTTCCATAAGGCTTCTAGCTGTGATACTATTGTCCTTTATATGTCGCGGATACTGGAGAAGGCTGGAGTAATAGATATTAATGAGAAGGTCTTTTGGATTGTTCTAATCGACCTTCTGAAGACTGTATGCGTAATTCTTGCAGCTTTGCTGCTTGACCGGCACGGTCGACGGCAGCTACTTTTGATCGATCGCTCGATGCTATGGTAGTATCCCTTATTAGTCTTGGCAGCTGCACGATGAAGATTGACCATATAGACAAGAACCCTATTGACCCAAACAACAAGAGGGATATGTGGGTTGGCAAAATCTGTATTATTTCCTTATTTTTTATGTGGGTTCCTTTTCTATCGGATTGGGGCACTGTGGCTTCAGTATTTATTTCTGAGATATTTCCATTGGAGCCGAGGGCGAAGGGATGCTCGACGCCTACGCAGGTGAACCAAGGGGCAAGTGCACCGGTGTCGTTGATATTCTTTCGCTCAACAAACCGATCCCTCTTGGAGGGGCAGTTTTCTCATTTGCGGTAGCCTCTATGGTAGCATGGCTATTCTTCTTCGTCACAATGCCGGAGACCAAAGGGTTTTCCACTGGAGGAGATGCTCCGACTTTTGGTCCATGGATCCAACAGAGGTTTGCGTTAAGGGTATGTGACGTTGAAATGGGAAGAACAATGGTTTGACGTGATCAAGCATTGTATCATAGAAGCTACAACATCTGTACATATTAGACGCAGTGTATCTCTTTATGTTTCGAATCGCATGCTCCAAAAAAAAAAAAAAAAAATTCCATTCTGTTTAAGTATAAACGTTATCTGTTAGACATACTAAGATAATCTAACGTGCCCACAATAAAAGTATCTTTTTGCAGAAAGCTCGAAGTAAAAGCAACTAAATGCATGCATGTATATCGTTTCTTACCACCGCCATCTCCTTCAAGTCCTTCAAGCAAAAAATATTCCAGAGTAGCATAGACATTATGGCACATGCTCCTTTGAGAATTTTGATTTTCTGGCCACATCTCCAAGATACTCCCTTCCTTTTCATCTGACGGTGCACTCTCACAACTAAGATATAAATTTTTATATTAACCAATTGCACCATGAGCAGCAAAGCAAACAAATAATAGGTAAAACTGGAAGCAGTGCGATCAAAGAAGTTCAAAAGATATCAAACATTTTGCGCAAGACAGGAAAAGACTGAATAGCAAGCCACTATCACGTGACATAGCAGAACTTCACCGGTAATCCACCAAATTATGATATATACATCACTTCTACACACCATCGGATGATACACAAAGTTCCTTCTTGTTTCTAGGGTTGATTATGAAAACAGCTTGGTCCTCGCCGCTGTCAATCTCTTCATCATGACGAACATGCATTTGGATAATCCAATTAGAATACTCCTTTTCCAGTTGCAAAGGAGTCAACAACTTCTCTTCTCTATAGATTTCAACATTTATTCCTAGATAATGGACAAAAATTCATTAAGGACTTCGGAGTGAAAACCACGTAAGTTCAAGTAGAAGATAGTGGAAGTATGTACAAGCATGACCTTTTACTCCATCAAGAAGCCTGCTAATTTTTTTAAGAGCATTGGTAAATGGGCTGTGCTGGGCCAGATCTGTCTGTCAAGAGAAAG
Organism: Eucalyptus marginata; assembly: GCA_014182565.1. Lineage (NCBI taxonomy): Eukaryota > Viridiplantae > Streptophyta > Magnoliopsida > Myrtales > Myrtaceae > Eucalyptus > Eucalyptus marginata. The sequence continues at coordinate 392,995 of JABKBI010000014.1, read as the reverse complement.
GAGCATTGAGCATCTCTAAATGAAAAGTTCCACAAGAAGATGAGCAATTTTCATTTCTCAAGCAATTTAGATGATGACTATATGTCATTCAACCTATTTTTGGTCCTTTGATTTGATAGAATATTGAAATATTATCTACTAGCTTAAGCTTTCAGAACAGTTGATAGTGATCTTACAAAATTGCACATGGTATCAGTGCAGGATATCCTAATTCCGAATGCCCTATTTGCCTCCAATGAAATTTTTTCATGCTTAATACTCGGCAAAAAAGACCAAGCTAAGGGTGAGGGCGAGTGATAGGATATTAAAATATTAAAACACGCATTTATCTATTAGCTTAAGCTTTTAGAACAGTTGGTGGCACTCTTACAAAATCTCACACAAAAACTCTTTTGCTAAAGCAAACTATTTCGAGTAATGAACCACTTACATAAGATAGACATATTTCAATTTCGATATTTTCCGAAAGTACATTATTTACTTATCAAGCAAAGAGTCGGCTCAACAGATACTAGACAAATGAAGAACCAAAAGAAAAGGAAGTGAAGAAGACCTGTATTTGAAATGTTGATCATCAAACTTTGGTCATTTCCCATTAATTGAATTTAAAAGATATATTAAATTATTATAAGATGTCATAGAAAAGGTACTCATCCTAAAATCTACAAACGGCAAGTCAAAAACCTTTAAATTTCAGTAAGAACAATATTTTACTGCAAAGGCTTACAGCTACCGAGTATGCATACTTCTAACCTCCTCTCCAGCTAGGTAACAACGATGAGAAAGATTGGAAACATCACTGTCAACTGACAAATAACAGACGAATGACAACATGTTTTGCCCTGAGATATAACACTTAAAGGAACTAATAAAACACTGAATTCATATGTGCTATTATGACAACATGAAGAGGTCTCAACTCTGATCAAACTTATGACAGCCACATTCAAAATGATTTTATCCATGAAGAAGGCACATTCCTACCAACACACATCAAGAAATTTCAGAAGAATCCCTATGGAAACACATGAATTAGCTGGAGACATTTTTTATTTTTTGTGTTCCTGCTCTGGTTTGCACCACCGAAACAGCACACTTTGTTTGGCCTTGCTACGAGAAATCTCTAGTTCCTATTCCATATGTTTTCAGTAGATCGAAGCATTTGAAAGTCTTAAGTTACATAAAAATGTCAGAACTGGGAACATTAAGTATTCTAAGAAAGCCTGATGGCCCATGAATAGGTAGTAGAGTTCCCCTCACCTTGGAAGGTGTTGGAGAAAATCCAGCATCGATCTCTCGCATCATCAAAATATAAGACATATCATGATGTATAGAATTAAAGAAAATGCAGTCCCATTAGATAAGAAAGGTCCTAATAATAAGTGATAACCATACCAATATAACATTTAACTCTAAAGAAAGATCTCCTGAATAAGTGAGCTTTATCTCCTTTCTTATGTCTCTCCATGAATGGAAGCAAACCCTGTAGTAGAAAGCAACCGTGAGGACATTAGTTACCCCAGTTAAAGAGAGACAGTGGAAGCATCAAACACTTGCCAATGACGCTTGATTTAACCCAAAATTTTCAATTAGACCAAGTTTATCAGATAGGACCTTCTCAATGTGCACATGAAATTTTTATAAGATAAGCCACAATATGTTTAGTATTTGTGTTTTCTTGTGAATCTTGTCAGAAATTCCTTCATTTTGGAATAAATCTTAGGTTGGATGATATTTCACAAGATACAAAATGAAGATTACAAAACACCTTGACTGTTAATAGAGCGAAAATCGAGAAAAAATACATGTATAAGCATGTTTCCCAAAATGGGTCTTATTAGCTAACTCACAAGCTTGAAGAAGATGATGTCAACATTTGCACATATGCACTAAAAGGGAGGATAAGAAATGATCAAAATGCAATTGACGTGAGCAAAGATCTGAAACAAGAAAAGTTCATTTTGGCGGTTGTCATAGACAAAATGGGTCACCACGGGCATTTGCTGGATGGAAAAGCACATCGACATAGACTTATAAGTTTTGGCAAGATTGCCTACCAAGGAAAGAGGTAGAGCATGATTTGGTGGGGTTACCATTTGACAAATTTACTAGAGTTAATAACATGAGTTGCGCTGAAGCCATTTCACCATTGTTCTAACATGCAATGCGCACAACCAGTTACATGATGTCTTCTATTCCCAGCCCAGCAGCCACAACATAGAAGTAAGAAAATGGTCTCATCAAACCTATAAACCAGCCTGGCCAAAAATAAAAGACTTGTAAACCAGCCTAAGAAGTTACACTTAATACCAGCTTTAAACATGACCGGGTTTGCTTAAAATTCATGCAAGGAATGAGCAACGACTGTTTGACCTTTCATATTAGGGCAACTAGAGGCGAGAAATATGGATCACACGAACTCCATCTGTTGATTATTTTAATCAGACTTTTCCAGGTTTGCAGAATGCTTGCTTTCTTGATGTATCCATTAGATTAGCAATCGCAGTCATAGTCGTCCAACTTCCAAAAGGATAACCATGGGGCCAGGTGTCTAAACCTCGCTTCTGGGATGGTTTGGGGAAAATGGATTATGCAAGACTACTGGGCCACTAGATTAGATAGAGACAAAAGAGAGGTTTAAATATCCATCTGTTAGCTGGGGGCTGTATCCAAAAGGATGAAGACTTGAAGATGTGTGATCAATAACAATGTAAGCTGTACTATTTTGGAGCAGCATAAGTTTTAAGGACCGCTAAATGTGCTATCGCTTCTAGGCATTTAAGCCCCCATCTCACTATCCTTATCTTATGGAATGCAAGGGAGATGCCAGGGCTTTTTGTTTCATCAGCTTTTCTTAGTTTGATTATAATATCCAAAAAGATCCACAACTCACCCAGCGAGCATCTGGAAGCAGTCGGCCAAGACGTCGGATTGACACTCGACTGAAAGATTCATAGGTTTCACCCAGTCTGCATCCATCAGCTTCTAACTTCTCTAAGATTCTCTCAATGTTTTCCTTCCCCTGGAGTACTTATATTAAGAACTTCTTCCGCAGTAAACTGAAAAGAAAAGAAACTATAAGAATATACTGCCATTTACCTGAACAACAGGAAAGTAGACACACTTCAGGCAAGCATTAGCCTCGTGAATTGCTGTGGAACCTGAAAAGTATTGCAGCATTTTATATTACAGAAAAGCACAATCTAAGTGACATTCTTAGGTAAAACTAGTACTAAAAGCATTGATGCCAACAAATGAAAGAAGGGCCTAAGAACGATAAAAGGTGGACAACCTAGAATAAAAGATGATATAACTCTGTCTCCTCTTCTATAAAGAATGGGACAGAGAACTACATATACTTACCGAGTTTTTTATTTGCGTCAGTGTCCTCTGTGATCGAAAAATGGACTTGAATAATAAAATCAGGACCATTGCATGAATGCAAGTTGGTAATTGCAACCTCCCCTCCTTCAATTTCAGCTAAATCAATACCATTAACCTGACAAAGCACAAACCTATTTCATGGTGCAAAAAGCTTTAATTTGAGATCCCATTAAGCAATAATGGGTACTATTTTTCAACAAACCATACACTATGACACGCTCATATCATAAGCCTCTAAATAGCAAACCTTCTCAAATTAGTTTATATATTTGCATGCAGGCATAGCAAGAACATGAAATCCGAAATTGTTCGTAAATCTGAACGACATAGTTACATAGCTGGATTGTGCCTTTTCTATCCCAATATTAAGAATGTACAAAACTGCCTGTTCATAGTGGACAAAAAAGACAAATGCAATAACGGGTACTATTTTTTCTGCAAACCGTACACTATAAATAGCAAACCTTCTCAAATTACTTCATATATTTGTAGGCATAGCAAGAACAAGGAAATCTGAAATTGTTTGTAAATCTGAACAACATAGTTACATAGCTTAATTGAGGCCAGCTAAAGAGCAAAAGCATTATGTGGCCGAAGGAGTTAATATTAGAGTCCACCAACGGTGCATTCCATACCTCAAAATGGACTGGTCTGATAGTCCTCCTCAAATTCGACAAACCATCACACTGCAAACATTCAAATTAATTAGAAATAAATCAAATTCAGGTATCCTATGTAATCCTTACATCGATATTCTATTTGGAGAAATCAACAGCAGCGTTTGATTTACTCCAATTTCTGCAGTAATTAAACTTTCCACCGCCACAAGTCCAGGCAATGAAGATGACATAACGCAGATCTGTCTGAAAAATCTAGCAAAACTCTTTAAAACGTTAGAAAATTAAGACATCATTTTAAATTTAAAAAAGTGATATGACTCTTTCCCAAATTTAGCTGATGAACCCCATAAAGCCAAGAGAAAAAGACCAGCGTGACTTTCTCCACTTGTAATGAAATAACGTCTCTATAAAAGTCTTGTTGAAGAGTGCCCCGAGGCACTTGCTAAGCATACTTGTATGAAATGTTTCAATTTCTAAAGTATTAACTACACATAACAAAAGTAAAACAGTGCGTAAAAAATTGTGAACTTTCCTCAATCTGTGGCTTAACAAGGGCCCTGCAGGCACTCTTTAACAAAACCCTAAACAAAAATAGATATGATTTCAGCAAACCTGAACGTATGGGAAATAGATGTCCTTCAGCTTGCACGAGCGTTGATATAGATTCACGTTTTTCATTCTAGGCTTGAAAATCTCAACCTGTACAAATTTTATACGACAAGAATACATGGAAACATCACAATGTATTGTCTACGTATCGAGAATTCACAATATTTACCACATTGTGACAAATCAAGAAATACCTGAAAATTTTACTGGCATAATGTATTTAGAATAATACATATAAGTCATTAACTACATATATATGCCCAAGGCAGTACACAAAAGAAATAAAATATTTGCTTCAAACTACATAGTAGAGGCTTTCCCCCATCAACAGACGCCGACATGCATGAAGAGGTGTTCTATCAATCTTTATCAACTTCAAACTGTTCGAATAGTTATGTCTTAACTCACAGTAGCTGCCAGTTTATGTGTTTCATAATCCTTGTGAGGGTGTTTCATTTCTCAACTCACCTCACATCTTATAGACTTTAAATTCTCCCTATCTCTTCCCACTGCCTAATGTCTTCTTTAAATATTTCAATCCTATATCTCGAAAAAAAATATCTATTTTATCACCACTATATTAAAGTGACATAATAGACAATCTAAAGCCTAGGATTCCCTCAAGAAGATTGACTTTGCCTTGAGAACAAAGTAAAGACATGACCGGAGAAGTCTTCGACTGGCATAATCACAGAATCTAGAACCTAATAGTCACTCAAGACGGTTGACCTATGACTACTTCCAAGTCCCGTGCCATGGCCAAGCCAAAAAACAAATTTATAGAGCAATGGAGGTAGCTTAAATGGACATGCTTTCAATGGATGATGCTCGGGTCAGAGCAAGACAGATAACATCCTAGACAATGGTTTTACCAGGTTTGTATAGATTAGCTGAGTAAAACCTTCCCAGGAAATATTTAAAAAAAAAAAAAAAAAAACACAGGCAAAAATTTAGTTGCAAATATAAAATGAAAAGATGTGGCGCATGCACCGCGAAATATCCAAAGAGTGAATGCGATTGACACTGAAATACCACGATAGAAAGAATTTATTAAAAGAAGTCTACCTTCGTGAAGCTTCCTTGAGGTGCTCTGGCACTTTCATTTTCTAAAGGAACCCTGACGCCACCATCAGTCTGAATAAATGACAAAGAAAATGATGACTGATTGAATAAATCTATGTATGGAACATAAGGGAGTCCAGTCGAGAGAAAAATATGACAACAATGAAGAAATCAGTGATCTTGCATACTTTCCAGGAGTGTTGAGAACCGAATCTGCTCAATAGAGCTTCTCTCTTCAGATGTAACATGAATACTCTTTTTAGATTGCATAGTCTTGGAAGAAATCACGGCATGCCTGTTACTCATTAAAAGGTAAAGAGGTGTAAATTACCTCCACAAAATATAATGGACTACCAGTTTCTACAACTATAATACTCTGGAACGTACCTTCCCAAATGCATAGAGGCAATTGGTCCTCCAAAACCAAACAAGCCAAAGAAAGGCTGCACCACGCTCAACAAATTATCCAGAAAATAGAAGCAATTTAAACTTTTAGAGATTCAAAACAGTTTAATTTTCCCAATTCAAATCCATGTCCAGGACGTGGAATAGTGAATGGTCAGCGAGTTAGGAACATACTGTCGACTTCTCTCATATAACTCCGACTCATTGAAAACAGAAGTTTGTGTTTGCTTTTTATTGGAGGAGGATAGGGAAAAAATGTTTTTTGTATTTCAACGAAGCTAATGCTGCATGGCGCAATGTAGCTTTGAAAATTAATTCCACCTATGAGAAGTGGAAGGTATCAGCAACATTTTCGGGAAGAGGAAGTTGATTCTTTAAGAACATTGATTATGCCAGGACATACTTGACAATGTATGAATATGGCAGCGGAAAAATCGATTCGCTCCTAATATATTGCAGTCGACCAATCATTCACATGTGATATTAGCTTGCATCAATTTACATCTCCCGTAAATACCAATGAATTCATGCTACTAGCAAAAGGACATTTTGCATGCCTTTTTCATGCAAAGATTACATGACTCAATTAATGTCACGTGTTTAGAGGTTTTCCACCTAATGCCTTAACTTTATACTTTCTGTAAAGTGAGGCACCCATCTTTCCCCTAGACAAAAAGAATGAACACAAATCCACGAAAAGTTGCAAAAAGAGAATGAAATTAGAAACCAAGACTCTGGCCACCGAATGTCGGCCGTTGCCGCTCTTAGAAATAGAAATTTTATTCTATTATCAAACTAAATTTTACTCTAGAAATAGAAATTTTAAATCGTTATTAAACGCGTTTCTTTACTGAGAAACTTATCCATGAAATAAAATCGAGAAATCAATTTCTAGCTAGAAATTGATTTCTATTTCAGAAATTTTGTCATGCGCGCCCCTAGTCATCACATCCACTTCTCACGCCATTAGCAAGCTTTCACATGGAAAAAATAAAAAAAAGCAACGTCAGTGATAATCTCGTCGGTAAATTACTTATATAGTCAGTAACTTTCTCAATAGGAAAATAGAAGTCTACACGTACCTAGCGACATATCCATGTGATTGGTAAGTCCCGCTATAGAAAAAAATAATTTCGAAATGTAGATTTACTTAGTAAGTTATATAAGCGGTCGATAGATTTACCATATTTGACTAATGCTTCATTCGGTCGCTATCTTTTTCATGCTGGCTACTCGTCCACGCGAAGTGGTCGGTCTTCATATACAAAAAGAACCGCCGATTTTAGTGACTTGACATCCGTACGTGATTAATAAATTTGATTTGGCCACGAAAAATTAATTATTAATATAGTCCGTACTTCAATATTTCGTAAAAGTTGGATGACCATTTTTCATATGAATAGTCTTCAGATCATGCATCCGTCAGGTACTACTCCCTCCCCCTGGAGACAATATTTGTACGGATCTTGATTAATGCATCATATTGAATAGCTAAAGAAAGCCACAAAATACTTTAAATTATGTTGGCTGCGACACCTTTGCTCTAAATTTTTTTCCATGGCATGATAAACCCAAAACTTATATCGGTGTCAAACATATATCATAATAAATTCAATTAATGGATGATGCGGCTACCTACGTTTTGCGTTTTTGCACATGCATAGAGCTTTTATCATGTCTTGATGAAAACACCGGAAAGACATGAAATCTCGTTACTGATTATGATACGATGGAAAGCAAAAGGTATTGACAAGACGTTCACCTGATAATACTATGTCGACTCAATGTATATCTTATTTTTTGTTTTGTTTTGTTTTTTTAAACTTCCTCCTTTGATTTCTTCCTTGATTTGGCGAGGATGGTGGCAATGGAGACGCTGAGGGTAGTTGCGATGAGAGTTGCGATGAAGACAAAAGAAAAAAATTAATGAAGAGTAAATGTGTGGCATGAATTTAATGTTGGGATTTTTGGCATAGTTAAAAGAAAATTTGAAATAAATGTATAGTATGAACATAAGTGTGAGAATTTTTGTGTTGTCAAAAAGTTTAAGATAAACTACCTTGCTATGAATTTGACATTTTGAGTGTAACAAAAAATTTTCGGAATAAAGAGGCCACGGGATGGATTTTACCCCTACATGGTCAGCGCATTTAATGCAATGACCGTGAGGCGACTTTTTGTTTTTCGACGTAAAAAATTTCAGCAGAAAAACCTCCTAAAAACATTTAATTTTATTTTTGTAGGAAACTAGTCACGACGTTGACATTCCACTTAGAATGCAGTATGCAACATGTGGTCCGACTCGGAGTTGTTGCTTAAGAAGACGAATGAGAATGCGAATGATCGCATTATTAACGCGTTGCAAAACGCGATCATAAAAGCGAACTAATATATTAACATGTTTGAAGGTAATATCTATTCATTTTTATCTTCCATCAGACAAAACCGAAATAAAAGAAAAACAAATATATGTATAAATACACATAGAATTTATGTCATAAAAAAAAGGAAAATTTCCAAATAATAACCCAAAATGCAATCTGTTTTTCAAATAAGAGGTCCACAGTGCCCATATTAATTTAAAACAAGGTCATGAAGTGGATATTATTTCCAATAATGACTAAAAGTGATATCATTTTCTCAAATAAAGACTTGAAATGCGCATATCAATATCAAAGAAGGCTTAAACTCATTGAATATGAAGGGCAATTTCGTCTCTTAAAATTTTCCTTTTTTTTCTTTTTTATATTCATTAAAAAAAAAACTTTAAGAAAAGGAAAAACATAGGGTCGACGAGGTGATAGCAAAGGCTGGCGACTTCGACCAACTAGAGGCGAGGCCCTCGTGTAGATGCCGATGACCTCGCTGGCCTTTGCTGCCGCTCCATTGGCGATGGGACGGTTGCGTTTTGCTCTTTTTCTTTTAATACCCTTGATCGGTTGGAATATTTTGTTGGCCGACGATGCTGATGCTAGACTTTTATTTAAAACATCATAACCACATCAGGTCATCTTTTGGAACTGGTATAGTTTTAATTTAAAATAAGATCTACTTTAAATTCTTTTTTGAGAAAATGAGAGTATTTTGGATTTTTATTGCCAATTTTTCTCAATAAAAATGATAAAAATCGGATATCGCAATTGAAAGGCAATTGATCTGGTTACATTAGCGGCAAATTTGCAGCCGGTTGTAACTGCGGGGTGAGGGAGGCGGAAGAGCAGGGGGCTCTGTTATGCATTGCCTCCGCTCCCTCAGGCAAGCTTCCTCCTTTTTGCCTTTTCCGACGTTCTTCCGCTGAATGTGTCGCTTGAGCTTCGATCAGCAGCCGGTGTTTGCTCGTTGATCCGGACGTGTGCCCGGTTTAACTACTTTCTCCTCTCGCCGGAGCTGGAGTCAGTTGGCGAGGACGTCACGCACGTCGAATCCCGCCCTTGCGCGATGCGTCGTGATCGTTTTGTATGGTGTTCTGGTTAAAGTTTTCACCTGCTTCTGCTGCCAACTCGTGTTCGAGCCCTGCTGGAACGATCGTTTTATCAGCTAATTCGCGTAATGTTCTCGTGTTTACAATATCTGGTGACGTGTGTTCGTTTGGTTTGTGGATAACGAAAAGACGGGAAAGAATGTTAGCAGGGGAAAATCCCGAAAAATATGATCTTCTTCGAAATCGTGCATGCAGTTTTGAACCTCTACAGTCAAATGTGTTGAGGGGGTGATGGTTTCCTCTGCATTCTTTTACTCGTGCTTTTTCAACCCGTGTGATCTTTGTTACCGCTCTTCTTTGCACAACAGGTTTTGGGCTGGCTAAGGATGGAGCTGAGCCCGACTTGCGGCAACATCAGGAAGAGGCCTGCGGATCAGGCGATGAATGATGGTGATATCGATAGCATATATAGATTCACCATATTGTTGCCTAATGGGACTACCGTGGGAATCGCGTTAAGGGAACCCAACCCGACCATGGCCTTCCGAGATTTCATGCTGATGGCCAAAGAAAGGTACAATCGAGCCAAAGCGCAAGATCCATCGCTACTAAGGTCGAAGCGTCCCATTGCATGGGAGAGTAATGAGTTGCATCTAGAAGATGCAAATGGCAACCGGATCAAAAGTTGAATTATTTTCGACAACTTTAAGCCTCACAAGCGCCACATCTTGCGTCTTCGCGTGAGTATTGGGCAAAAGTCATATGTTGTTCGCTTGCTGTGTCTTCTTTTAATTTACTGAGAGTGTGCATATTCACTTTAATGGCTGTACTTACTTATTTTACTGTTTGTTTGTATGTAATTTCTTTTTCCAATTAGGATGGCTCTGGCAACACGACTGGTACTTTTGAGGTTGGTATTTTATTCCTTTTTGCACCGTACCCAGCTGTCGATATATTCTCAAGAATGGGTATCACTTGCCTTTTAGGAGTTTCTCTAGTTCTGATAGAGTTTCTCTAGTTCTCTGTGCTTCTTCAAGCGATTGCATTGATATATGCGTGAAATCTCTCACAGAATATGTGGGATTTAACGCCTGATACGGAATTGTTGAAGGAGCTACCCGAAGAATATACTTTTGAAACCGCTCTTGCAGATTTGATAGTAAGTTGTCCTGATGATTTTGGAAGTTATAATCCCCGTTTGAGCTCCTTTCACCAGGATAATTCCTTGCAAGCCGTGTGGGCTAATCCCCTGAAATCTAAACGATTGATTAGGTGATTTCTTGATCTTGTCGTGTTACCATTAGGATTGGAACATCCACCCTTTTGTGGCTTAAGGCTCAGAATTTGTGGAACATTAGAATCCATACTGTGGCTTATGGTGGAAGCTATGCGAAGGATGATGCTTCTTTGCGTTGATTTAGTTGTTGAACCGGGTGCATCTTACAACTTCTCCTATAAAAAGAACCTTTTCTTTTCAAATAGAAATTTTATACTAAGCAAATCTATAAGAGGTGATTTTTTTTTTTTTTTTTTTTTTTTTTTGTTCGGAATCTATAAGAGGTGATTGATGACTTGTTTACTGGATAAATATGAACAATTGTAAACATGCATTCTTGTTGTTTCAACTAAATTAGTGAACAATAAATGAGAGGAATGGAAAGCAACATTGAAGCTTTTCCTTTGTTTGGAAGTATCACTGCCAGTTTGCTAATTGCCAACAAGTATCACCCCCGCAGTTACAACCGGCTGCAAATTTGCCGCTAATGTAACCAGATCAATTGCCTTTCAATTGCGATATCTGATTTTTTTATCATTTTTATTGAGAAAATTGGCAATAAAAATCCAAAATACTCTCATTTTCTCAAAAAAAGAATTTAAAGATCTTATTTTAAATTAAAACTATACCAGTTCCAAAAGATGACCTGATGTGGTTATGATGTTTTAAATAAAAGTCTAGCATCAGCATCGTCGGCCAACAAAATATTCCAACCGATCAAGGGTATTAAAAAGAAAAAGAGCAAAACGCAACCGTCCCATCGCCAATGGAGCAGTGGCAAAGGCCAGCGAGGTCGTCGGCATCTACACGAGGGCCTCGCCTCTAGTTGGTCGAAGTCGCCAGCCTTTGCTGTCACCCCGTCGACCCTATGTTTTTCCTTTTCTTAAAGTTTTTTTTAATGAATATAAAAAAGAAAAAAAAAGGAAAATTTTAAGAGACGAAATTGCCCTTCATATTCAATGAGTTAAAGCCCTTCTTTGATATTGATATGCGCATTTCAAGTCTTTATTTGAGAAAATGATATCACTTTTAGTCATTATTGGAAATAATGTCCACTTCATGACCTTGTTTTAAATTAATATGGGCATTGTGGACCTCTTATTTGAAAAAATAACAGCACTTCGAGCCGTTGTTTTAGAAAATGTCTATTTGAAATTTTTCTTTTTTTTTATGACATAAATTCTATATATATATATATATATATATATATATATATATATATATATATATTTGTTTTTCTTTTATTTCGGTTTAGTCTGATGGATGATAAAAACGAATGGATATTACCTTCAAACATGTTAATATATTAGTTAGCTTTTATGATTGCGTTTTGCAACGCGTTAATAATGCGATCATTCGCATTCTCATTCGTCTTCTTAAGCAACAACTCCGAGTCGGACCACATGCTGCATACTGCATTCTAAGTGGAATGTCAACGTCGTGACTAGTTTCGTACAAAAATAAAATTAAATGTTTTTAGGAGGTTTTTCTGCTGAAATTTTTTACGTCGAAAAACAAAAAGTCGCCTCACGGTCATTGCATTAAATGCGCTGACCGTGTAGGGGTAAAATCCATCCCGTGGCCCCTTTATTCCGAAAATTTTTTGTTACACTCAAAATGTCAAATTCATAGTAAGGTAGTTTATCTTAAACTTTTTGACAACACAAAAATTCTCACACTTATGTTCATACTATACATTTATTTCAAATTTTCTTTTAACTATGCCAAAAATCCCAACATTAAATTTATGCCACACATTTACTCTTCATTAATTTTTTTCTTTCATCTTCACCGCAACTCTCATTGCAACTACCCTCAGCGTCTCCATTGCCACCATCCTCGCCAAATCAAGGAAGAAATCAAAGGAGGAAGTTTAAAAAAACCAAACAAAACAAAAAATAAGATATACATTGAGTCGACATATTATTATCAGGTGAGCGTCTTGTCAATACCGTTTGCTTTCCATCGTATCATAATCAGTAACGAGATTTCATGTCTTTTCGGTGTTTTCATCGAGACATGATAAAAGCTCTATGCATGTGCAAAAACGCAAAACGTAGGTAGCCGCATCATCCATTAATTGAATTTATTTATGATATATGTTTGATACCGATATAAGTTTTGGGTTTATCATGCCATGGAAAAAAATTTAGAGCAAAGGTGTCGCAGCCAACATAATTTAAAGTATTTTGTGGCTTTCTTTAGCTATTCAATATGATGAATTAATCAAGATCCGTGCAAATATTGTCTCCAGGGGGAGGGAGTAGTACCTGACGGATGCATGATCTGAAGACTATTCACATGAAAAATGGTCATCCAACTTTTACGAAATATTGAAGTACGGACTATATTAATAATTAATTTTTCGTGGCCAAATCAAATTTATTAATCACGTACGGATGTCAAGTCACTAAAATCGGCGGTTCTTTTTGTATATGAAGACCGACCACTTCGCGAGGACGAGTAGCCAGCATGAAAAAGATAGCGACCGAATGAAGCATTAGTCAAATATAGTAAATCTATCGACCGCTTATATAACTTACTAAGTAAATCTACATTTCGTAATTATTTTTTTCTATATCGGGACTTACCAATCACATGGATATGTCGCTAGGTACGCGTAGACTTCCATTTTCCTATTGAGAAAGTTACTGACTATATAAGTAATTTACCTACGAGATTATCATTCAAGTTGCTTTTTTTTTTTTTCCATGTGAAAGCTTGCTAATGGCGTGAGAAGTGGATGTGATGACTAGGGGCGCGCATGACAAAATTTCTGAAATAGAAACCAATTTCTAGCTAGAAATTGATTTCTCGATTTTTATTTTATGGACAAGTTTCTCAGTAAAGAAACGCGTTTAATAACGATTCAAAATTTCTATTTCTAGAGTAAAATTTAGTTTGATAATAGAATAAAATTTCTATTTCTAAGAGCGGCAACGGCCGACATTCGTGGCCGAGTCTTGGTTTCGATTTCATTGTCTTTTTGCAACTTTTCGTGGATTTGTGTTCATTCTTTTTGTCTAGGGGAAAGATGGGCGCCTCACTTCACAGAAAGTATAAAGTTAAGGCATTAGGTGGAAAACCTCCATATCTAATGGTAATTTCTCTTTAAACACGTGACATTAATTGAGTCATGTAGTCTTTGCATGAAAAAGGCATGCAAATGTCCTTTGCTAGTAGCATGAATTCATTGGTATTTACGGGAGATGTAAATTGATGCAAGCTAATATCACATGTGAATGATTGGTCGACTGCAATATATTAGGAGCGAATCGATTTTTCCGCTGCCATATTCATACACTGTCAAGTATGTCCTGGCATAATCAATGTTCTTAAAGAATCAACTTCCTCTTCCCGAAAATGTTGCTGATACCTTCCACTTCTCATAGGTGGAATTAATTTTCAAAGCTACATTGCGCCATGCAGCATTAGCTTCGTTGAAATACAAAAAACATTTTTTCCCTATCCTCCTCCAACAAAAAGCAAACACAAACTTCTGTTTTCAATGAGTCGGAGTTATATGAGAGAAGTCGACAGTATGTTCCTAACTCGCTGACCATTCACTATTCCACGTCCTGGACATGGATTTGAATTGGGAAAATTAAACTGTTTTGAATCTCTAAAAGTTTAAATTGCTTCTATTTTCTGGATAATTTGTTGAGCGTGGTGCAGCCTTTCTTTGGCTTGTTTGGTTTTGGAGGACCAATTGCCTCTATGCATTTGGGAAGGTACGTTCCAGAGTATTATAGTTGTAGAAACTGGTAGTCCATTATATTTTGTGGAGGTAATTTACACCTCTTTACCTTTTAATGAGTAACAGGCATGCCGTGATTTCTTCCAAGACTATGCAATCTAAAAGAGTATTCATGTTACATCTGAAGAGAGAAGCTCTATTGAGCAGATTCGGTTCTCAACACTCCTGGAAAGTATGCAAGATCACTGATTTCTTCATTGTTGTCATATTTTTCTCTCGACTGGACTCCCTTATGTTCCATACATAGATTTATTCAATCAGTCATCATTTTCTTTGTCATTTATTCAGACTGATGGTGGCGTCAGGGTTCCTTTAGAAATGAAAGTGCCAGAGCACCTCAAGGAAGCTTCACGAAGGTAGACTTCTTTTAATAAATTCTTTCTATCGTGGTATTTCAGTGTCAATCGCATTCACTCTTTGGATATTTCGCGGTGCATGCGCCACATCTTTTCATTTTATATTTGCAACTAAATTTTTGCCTGTGTTTTTTTTTTTTTTTTAATATTTCCTGGGAAGGTTTTACTCAGCTAATCTATACAAACCTGGTAAAAACCATTGTCTAGGATGTTATCTGTCTTGCTCTGACCCGGGCATCATCCATTGAAAGCATGTCCTTTTAAGCTACCTCCATTGCTCTATAAATTTGTTTTTTGGCTTGGCCATGGCACGGGACTTGGAAGTAGTCATAGGTCAACCGTCTTGAGTGACTATTAGGTTCTAGATTCTCTGATTATGCCAGTCGAAGACTTCTCAGGTCATGTCTTTACTTTGTTCTCAAGGCAAAGTCAATCTTCTTGAGGGAATCCTAGGCTTTAGATTGTCTATTATGTCACTTTAATATAGTGGCGATAAAATAGATATTTTGTTTCGAGATATAGGATTGAAATATTTAAAGAAGACGTTAGGCAGTGGGAAGAGATAGGGAGAATTTAAAGTCTATAAGATGTGAGGTGAGTTGAGAAATGAAACACCCTCACAAGGATTATGAAACACATAAACTGGCAGCTACTGTGAGTTAAGACATAACTATTCGAACAGTTTGAAGTTGATAAAGATTGATAGAACACCTCTTCATGCATGTTGGCGTCTGTTGATGGGGGGAAAGCCTCTACTATGTAGTTTGAAGCAAATATTTTATTTCTTTTGTGTACTGCCTTGGGCATATATATGTAGTCAATGACTTATATGTATTATTCTAAATACATTCTGCCAGTAAAATTTTCAGGTATTTCTTGATTTGTCACAAGGTGGTAAATATTGTTAATTCTCGATACCTAGACAATACATTGTGATGTTTCCATGCATTCTTGTCGTATAAAATATGTACAGGTTGAGATTTTCAAGCCTAGAATGAAAAACGTGAATCTATATCAACTCTCATGCAAGCTGAAGGACATCTATTTCCCATACGTTCAGGTTTGCTGAAATCATATCTATTTTTGTTTAGGGTTTTGTTAAAGAGTGCCTGCAGGGCCCTTGTTAAGCCACAGATTGAGGAAAGTTCACAATTTTTTATGCACTGTTTTACTTTTGTTATGTGTAGTTAATACTTTAGAAATTGAAACATTTCATACAAGTATGCTTAGCAAGTGCCTTGGGGCACTCTTCAACAAGACTTTTATAGAGACGTTATTTCATTACAAGTGGAGAAAGTCGCGCTGGTCTTTTTCTCTTGGCTTTATGGGGTTCATCAGCTAAATTTGGGAAAGAGTCATATCACTTTTTTGAAATTTAAAATGATGTCTTAATTTTCTAACGTTTTAAAGAGTTTTGCTAGATTTTTCAGACAGATCTACGTTATGTCATCTTCATTGCCTGGACTTGTGGCGGTGGAAAGTTTAAGTACTGCAGAAATTGGAGTAAATCAAACGCTGCTGTTGATTTCTCCAAATAGAATATCGATGTAAGGATTACATAGGATACCTGAATTTGATTTATTTCTAATTAATTTGAATGTTTGTAGTGTGATGGTTTGTCGAATTTGAGGAGGACTATCAGACCAGTCCATTTTGAGGTATGGAATGCACCGTTGGTGGACTCTAATATTAACTCCTTCGGTCACATAATGCTTTTGCTTTTTAGCTGGCCTCAATTAAGCTATGTAACTATGTTGTTCAGATTTACAAACAGATTTCCTTGTTCTTGCTATGCCTACAAATATATGAAGTAATTTGAGAAGGTTTGCTATTTATAGTGTACGGTTTGCAGAAAAAAATAGTACCCGTTATTGCATTTGTCTTTTTTGTCCACTATGAACAGGCAGTTTTGTACATTCTTAATATTGGGATAGAAAGGCACAATCCAGCTATGTAACTATGTCGTTCAGATTTACGAACAATTTCGGATTTCATGTTCTTGCTATGCCTGCATGCAAATATATAAACTAATTTGAGAAGGTTTGCTATTTAGAGGCTTATGATATGAGCGTGTCATAGTGTATGGTTTGTTGAAAAAATAGTACCCATTATTGCTTAATGGGATCTCAAATTAAGCTTTTTGCACCATGAAATAGGTTTGTGCTTTGTCAGGTTAATGGTATTGATTTAGCTGAAATTGAAGGAGGGGAGGTTGCAATTACCAACTTGCATTCATGCAATGGTCTTGATTTTATAATTCAAGTCCATTTTTCGATCACAGAGGACACTGACGCAAATAAAAAACTCGGTAAGTATATGTAGTTCTCTGTCCCATTCTTTATAGAAGAGGAGACAGAGTTATATCATCTTTTATTCTAGGTTGCCCACCTTTTATCGTTCTTAGGCCCTTCTTTTCATTTGTTGGCATCAATGCTTTTAGTACTAGTTTTACCTAAGAATGTCACTTAGATTGTGCTTTTCTGTAATATAAAATGCTGCAATACTTTTCAGGTTCCACAGCAATTCACGAGGCTAATGCTTGCCTGAAGTGTGTCTACTTTCCTGTTGTTCAGGTAAATGGCAGTATATTCTTATAGTTTCTTTTCTTTTCAGTTTACTGCGGAAGAAGTTCTTAATATAAGTACTCCAGGGGAAGGAAAACATTGAGAGAATCTTAGAGAAGTTAGAAGCTGATGGATGCAGACTGGGTGAAACCTATGAATCTTTCAGTCGAGTGTCAATCCGACGTCTTGGCCGACTGCTTCCAGATGCTCGCTGGGTGAGTTGTGGATCTTTTGGATATTATAATCAAACTAAGAAAAGCTGATGAAACAAAAAGCCCTGGCATCTCCTTGCATTACATAAGATAAGGATAGTGAGATGGGGGCTTAAATGCCTAGAAGCGATAGCACATTTAGCGGTCCTTAAAACTTATGCTGCTCCAAAATAGTACAGCTTACATTGTTATTGATCACACATCTTCAAGCCTTCATCCTTTTGGATACAGCCCCCAGCTAACAGATGGATATTTAAACCTCTCTTTTGTCGCTATCTAATCTAGTGGCCCAGTAGTCTTGCATAATCCATTTTCCCCAAACCATCCCAGAAGCGAGGTTTAGACACCTGGCCCCATGGTTATCCTTTTGGAAGTTGGACGACTATGACTGCGATTGCTAATCTAATGGATACATCAAGAAAGCAAGCATTCTGCAAACCTGGAAAAGTCTGATTAAAATAATCAACAGATGGAGTTCGTGTGATCCATATTTCTCGCCTCTAGTTGCCCTAATATGAAAGGTCAAACAGTCGTTGCTCATTCCTCGCATGAATTTTAAGCAAACCCGGTCATGTTTAAAGCTGGTATTAAGTGTAACTTCTTAGGCTGGTTTACAAGTCTTTTATTTTTGGCCAGGCTGGTTTATAGGTTTGATGAGACCATTTTCTTACTTCTATGTTGTGGCTGCTGGGCTGGGAATAGAAGACATCATGTAACCGGTTGTGCGCATTGCATGTTAGAACAATGGTGAAATGGCTTCAGCGCAACTCATGTTATCAACTCTAGTAAATTTGTCAAATGGTAACCCCACCAAATCATGCTCTACCTCTTTCCTTGGTAGGCAATCTTGCCAAAACTTATAAGTCTATGTCGATGTGCTTTTACATCCAGCAAATGCCCGTGGCGACCCATTTTGTCTATGACAACCGCCAAAATGAACTTTTCTTGTTTCAGATCTTTGCCCACGTCAATTGCATTTTGATCATTTCTTATCCTCCCTTTTAGTGCATATGTGCAAATGTTGACATCATCTTCTTCAAGCTTGTGAGTCAGCTAATAAGACCCATTTTGCGGGAAACATGCTTATACATGTATTTTTCTCGATTTTCGCTCTATTAACAGTCAAGGTTTTTTGTAATCTTCATTTTGTATCTTGTGAAATATCATCCAACCTAAGATTTATTCCAAAATGAAGGAATTTCTGACAAGATTCACAAGAAAACACAAATACTAAACATATTGTGGCTTATCTTATAAAAGTTTCATGTGCACATTGAGAAGGTCCTATCTGATAAACTTGATCGAATTGAAAATTTTGGGTTAAATCAAGCGTCATTGTCAAGTGTTTGATGCTTCCACTGTCTCTCTTTAACTGGGGTAACTAATGTCCTCACAGTTGCTTTCTACTACAGGGTTTGCTTCCATTCATGGAGAGACATAAGAAAGGAGATAATGCTCACTTATTCAGGAGACCTTCTTTAGAGTTAAATGTTATATTGGTATGGTTATCACTGATTATTAGGACCTTTCTTATCTAATGGGACTGCATTTTCTTTAATTCCATACATCATGATATGTCTTATATTTTGATGATGCAGAGACTGATGCTGGATTTTCTCCAACACCTTCCAAGGTGAGGGGAACTCTACTACCTATTCATGGGCCATCAGGCTTTCTTAGAATACTTAATGTTCCCAGTTCTGACATCTTTATGTAACTTAAGACTTTCAAATGCTTCGATCTACTGAAAACATATGGAATAGGAACTAGAGATTTCTCGTAGCAAGGCCAAACAAAGTGTGCTGTTTCGGTGGTGCAAACCAGAGCAGGAATACAAAAAATAAAAATGTCTCCAGCTAATTCATGTGTTTCCATAGGGATTCTTCTGAAATTTCTTGATGTGTGTTGGTAGGAATGTGCCTTCTTCATGGATAAAATCATTTTGAATGTGGCTGTCATAAGTTTGATCGAGTTGAGACCTCTTCATGTTGTCATAATAGCACATATGAATTCAATGTTTTATTAGTTCCTTTAAGTGTTATATCTCAGGGCAAAACATGTTGTCATTCGTCTGTTATTTGTCGGTTGACAAAGTGATGTTTCCAATCTTTCTCATCGTTGTTACCTAGCTGGAGAGGAGGTTAGAAGTATGCATACACAAAGTAGCTGTAAGCCTTTGCAGTAAATATTGTTCTTACTAAAATTTAAAGGTTTTTGACTTGCCGTTTGTAGATTTTAGGATGAGTACCTTTTCTATGACATCGTATAATAATTTAATATATCTTTTAAATTCAATTAATGGGAAATGACCAAAGTTTGATGATCAACATTTCAAATACAGGTCTTCTTCACTTCCTTTTCTTTTGGTTCTTCATTTGTCTAGTATCTGTTGAGCGGACTCTTTGCTTGATAAGTAAATAATGTACTTTCGGAAAACATCGAAACTGAAACATGTCTATCTTATGTAAGTGGTTCATTACTCGAAATAGTTTGCTTTAGCAAAAGAGTTTTTGTGTGAGATTTTGTAAGAGTGCCACCAACTGTTCTAAAAGCTTAAGCTAATAGATAAATGCGTGTTTCAATATTTTAATATCCTATCACTCGCCCTCACCCTTAGCTTGGTCGTTTTTGCCGAGTATTAAGCATGAAAAAATTTCATTGGAGGCAAATAGGGCATTCGGAATTAGGATATCCTGCTCTGATACCATGTGCAATTTTGTAAGATCACTATCAACTGTTCTAAAAGCTTAAGCTAGTAGATAATATTTCAATATTCTATCAAGTCAAAGGACCAAAAATAGGTTGAATGACATATAGTCATCATCTAAATTGCTTGAGAAATGAAAACTGCTCATCTTCTTGTGGAACTTTTCATTTAGAGATGCCCAATGCTCATTTCTCTTGACAGACAGATCTGGCCCAGCACAGCCCATTTACCAGTGCTCTTAAAAAAATTGGCAGGCTTCTTGATGGAGTAAAAGGTCATGCTTGTACATATTTCCACTATCTTCTACTTGAACTTACGTGGTTTTCACTCCGAAGTCCTTAATGAATTTTTGTCCATTATCTAGGAATAAATGTTAAAATCTACAGAGAAGAGAAGTTGTTGACTCCTTTGCAACCGGAAAAGGAGTATTCTAATTGATTATCCAAATGCATGTTCGTCATGATGAAGAGATTGACAGCGACGAGGACCAAGCTGTTTTCATAATCAACCCTAGAAACAAGAAGGAACTTGGTGTATCATCCGATGGTGTGTAGAAGTGATGTATATATCATAATTTGGTGGTTTATCGGTGAAGTTCTGCTATGTCACGTGATAGTGGCTTGCTATTCAGTCTTTTCCTGTCTTGCGCAAAATGTTTGATATCTTTTGAACTTCTTTGATCGCACCCCTTCCAGTTTTACCTATTATTTGTTTGCTTTGTTGCTCATGGTGCAATTGGTTAATATAAAAATTTATATCTTAGTTGTGAGAGTGCACCGTCAGATGAAAAGGAAGGGAGTATCTTGGAGATGTGGCCAGAAAATCAAAATTCTCAAAGGAGCATGTGCCAGAATGTCTATGCTACTCTGGAATATTTTTGCTTGAAGGACTTGAAGGAGATGGCGGTGGTAAGAAATGATATACATGCATGCATTTAGTTGCTTTTACTTGAGCTTTCTGCAAAAATACTTTTATTGTGGGCACGTTAGATTATCTTAGTATGTCTAACAGATAACGTTTATACTTAAACAGAATGGAATTTTTTTTTTGGAGCATGCGATTCGAAACATAAAGAGATACACTGCGTCTAATATGTACAGATGTTGTAGCTTCTATGATAACTCTAAGTTTCAAATTGGTGCCTATTCCATAGTAGTCAAATGATTTTTCAGACAATTTCATTATTTCACCATCAAGGACTTGATTTTTATTATGTTTTCCAAGGAGACTTGGACAGAAAAGTAGGTTTTTTAGAAGTGTCCTACATTGATCAGTGGAAGCATTTTGCATTCAAACCCAGTCAGTACTTATGTTCGCTAGGATTGAAATGAAAGAATTAGATCATGTATTAAACTGGAGAAAAATCTTGGGATCAAGTTTTAACCGTCTATTTGCTCATGGGGGATTTCCAGATCAGAAGATCCCTCAACTTGATTGAGAAAACAATTTATTTAGCGCGAGGATGTTTCTCTATTCTGTTCAATGAAGTGTATTGGTCAATTGATCTGTCTTTCTTCTCTCTGCAGGGGAAGCACGAATGATATGCAGGTGAGTCACTTATTGATTTTCTGTGGTGGAAGTGATATCAGTTTTCATCAACTGATTGGATACCTCAAGATTCTGCTAACAAGCTGTCCCTGCATTATTTTGTGTGAAAGGCCACTAGGGGTGCCTGATGAGAAAGGCTGCATCCTCAATAAGCATGATGGAAACGTTTGCTTGGAGGTTCAGAGTTCTGTATCTATACCTATTGGTGTGATTGACTCTGGAGAGGTATCTATTTAATTAGTTGAATGTCATTTTACTTCTTTATGTTGTATAATGTCCAAAATCACGATTCTTTGTGGTCTCTACTCAATATTGAGCTTCCAAACCCAGTTGGTAGGTGTTGGGAAATCTGAGTGGGAGTGCCAGTTAGAGAAGCAACGCTTGAAAGCTCCATCTTCGATTGACTTGCTAGATGCCAACCGATGTGAAGAGTTAGGAATTCATGAGGTACGTGTCTAATTGGGGTTTTGTAAATCGATCTTCAATTCACAGGTGACTGCAGAAAGTATTTCTTGAAGCGTCCTATATAACCTTGTTCGAGTATTTTATAGCATTTAGGTGAAATCTGTCGGTCTGAAAGGTTTAAGAGCTAAGGAGATTTTCTGCATGATGTTACATATTGTGTTCCTTCTCCTTAGAATAATCGCTGACCTGAGAATTCTATTGATTTATAGTTTCCAGTGATCCTAGCCGTTTGATAAAAAGTCATTTCAAACTCTGAGCTGAACATTACTTAGGGAAAAAACTGGAGACAACTACAACCAACGACTACAGTCAACCATTTCGCTCTTTCGCTATAGTTTGTCACTTGGAAGTTTTTGGCTTGAAGAAGTCAGAATGCACCTTTATGTTAGATATTGACATTTGCTAAAAGATAAAAATATCCCTCACTCCTCATACAACCGTTGCCCACACCAACTCAGTCCCTGAGCCAGGAAAGAAACAAAATTTCTGAGGGAAGTTGCCTAAATTTGAGGGCAAGCATACTAATTTGATGCTAGTTGATACTCTGATCAAGTATGCATATGTTATGTCCTTGGCCCTTAAATACTCTAGAAGGGGTCAATACTTTCCTTGTAGAATAGAAGCTGACAGGCGAAAGAATTAATCGATCAATTGTTGGAAAGAATTCTGATGGTGCGCACGTTTACCTCAGTGACTGTCTTTTTCTTCCACTTTTTATGCTCAATTTGTTCCAATGTTGATCTTTGCTGTACATAGGGATTGATCCGCTGCTTTCAACTCGTTCAAGTGGCTCCCATCAGGAGCTAAAACATTGCTTCTCCTATGAAGAGATATTCCATCGGGATCTGGTGTGTCCACTAATGGGTTTGATCCACTTGCGTTGACTAGACCACCTGAGCAGGTAAAATTCAACATTCCCCTAAATAAGCTTCTAGTTCCTGCGAGTTCTGCATGGAAGTTACTGCAAAATACCAATCAATATATTTTGTGTTCGTATTTGGTCGTCTCCATTTCATCCTAGTATTAGGTTTCTCTTTGATGGATTATTTTTTACTTTATTTTTCATGTTGAGCGTGATTTGTGCTGGTTTGATCCACTTGCGTTGACTAGACCACCTGAGCAGGTAAAATTCAACATTCCCCTAAATAAGCTTCTAGTTCCTGCGAGTTCTGCATGGAAGTTACTGCAAAATACCAATCAATATATTTTGTGTTCATATTTGGTCGTCTCCATTTCATCCTAGTATTAGGTTTCTCTTTGATGGATTATTTTTGACTTTATTTTTCATGTTGAGCGTGATTTGTGCTGGTTCTCATGACTATCTATTAGTTAACATAAGCATATTCTAGTCCCTACCATGCGCATGGATGTAGGATCCACGTAACTTTAGTATACTCCGGTTGGGTTGGCTCCACTATGGTCCACTTGTCTGCTTGGCATGAGACACTGCATCCACTTGCTCAATGCCCTTCTATTGCTGGGTTGGTACTTCACTTAGGGAGGTGTGCTGAAGCTCGATAATCAGTGAAGTAACCATCCCACTCCCTATTGCCTGGAAAAAAATGGGGAAGTTCATGTTGGAGAAATGGATGGGGTAGGTTTTTCAATTGTTGACTCAAACCTGTATCTTAGTGGCTTACCAAAATAGGGAGATACTTATGGTGCAACAAATCAGTGCAGCATTATGCAGTTTAAACCATCATTTTATAGCTTGAAATCCAATTTATATTTAAGGATTCATCTATCGTTTGCAAGTACAGCTGAATACTCGCTAACTGTTTGAATGACATTGTTTCCCTGTCAATTTGGACTTATAAGTCTTCTTTTTATTATCATTTACGTCTTGGTTGATTAGGAAGGACCGGTTTGGTTTTAATGGCCTAACTAAAATCATCTCATAAGATGTGTGGCCTCGTTTTGGCCAGGCAAACATATGTATTTATACTCTTAATCTGTGCATTTATACTTTTAATATAGAAGAGTGAAAATCTAGAGTTTCACTGTACACTATTTTTGGTCGTACCGTCTGATGCGAATGAGGCGGTCCCAATTACCGAGTCGTCATCAATTCAGCAAGTTCGCCTTGTTGTAAGATTCATCCCAATAGACCTTTCTCAGACTTCCCGGCAGACTATTTGCCCGCTCAAACCTCGTGCTTGCGTAACCCGCGCACTCATCGTAGTAGCCGTAGTTGTTATAAATATACGGGAAAATTCCAAATAAGGACCCGGCGTGAATCTATTTTCTCAAATAAGGACCCAAAGTGAACTTTGTGTCATATAAGGACCCGAAGTGGACCCATTATTTTAAATAAGGACCTGAAGTGAATTTTGTGTCAAATAAAGCCCCGAAGTGATAGTTAATCTCTATTGAGGACCTTAGTTCGTCGACAGACATTTTTTGGTGATTAAAATAGGGGCAATTTTGTCAAAAATTTGTGATTGGAAAAAAAGGGGAAATTCTAAATTAATTAAGTTTAGGTTAAGTTTTTTTCTTTCTTCTCCCCCACTGCTCCTCAACCAAATTGCTGCCCGGTCATCATCGCGACTCGATTCTCGTCGCTCCTCACCTTGCTCGACCAGTGGAGAATTTGGGTCTCCGCAAACAAAGAAAGAAGCATATGATTTTCTTCTTGTTTTTGAATTCGTGCCTCAACCATCGGAGAATTTGGGTCTTCGACTTTGCGGAGGATGGGTACAAGGAATGGGAGAACTTCGGTCTTTGACTTTGCAGAGGATGGGTACAAGGAACAGGGAGACTGTAGAAAACCTAGGGTTTTTTTGTTTCTGTTTTAGGATTTGTTAATTTTCCCTATATTTGTTTTGGACAAAATTGCCCAAACTCCGATCGTCGGAAATGTCACATGCTTGATTCAACTCCGGCGAATATTTGGGCGACTAGCGGCTCGAGGTTCTTATTTGGAATTGATTCAACTACTTGAGTCCTTATTTGAGACAATGGGTCAACTTTAGGTTTTTATCGACACAAAGTTCATTTCGGATCCTTATTTGAAACTTTGGTCAACTTTGGGTCATTATTTGGAATTTTCCCTAAATATACACTCACGAAAGTGCAGAATCGAGTCGAGTCGAGAACGGCAGTTAGGAAAGCTTTATAATTTATAAATAGATGAAAACTCGCAAGTAAAAAAAAAAAAAAAAAAAGGAAAAAAAGGAAAGCAGCTGAATAAATACAACTCCTAATGACCGGCGATCGAAGATCAAACTCCATGATGAGGCCGGCCGATGATGCCTTCTCTCAGACATGGCAGAGGAGCAGGTTGGGCAAGTCAGAGGGCCGCCTGCAAGTCGGGAAGTTCGAAAAGCAAGAATCCGATCAGAAGGAGGGGAATTCGGAAAGCAAGCGACGAGGAGGATTCATAAGACGAGAGGGAATTTTTACCTCACGGCAGCGGTCCTGGTTTGCGTTTGCTCCAGATGGCGGAGAGGGAGCCGGATTCACTCGCCTGTAGCGGCGAGAGGACATGAACAACCTATAGACAAGCACCAGGATCACGTAGATCAAAGGTAGAACTACTATAAAGGCGATGCCCAGCCTGGCACAAGCAACCAGAGGAAGCCACATGCTCATCTCCAGCCAAGTCACATTGTCCAGGACGAACCCGCTCATCGTTGCAGCCGGGGGGTTTTCTTAAAAAAAAAAATCTGGTCAATGACAGTAAATAGTTGTTTCTCTACAAGAAACTAGTTTTTTTCTGAGAAGGAAGCTTGGGAACGACAACCCAGTTACGGGCGAGAACTAACCTCTCTACAGGGGAAAAACAGAGCTCGGTGGGCAGCAGAGAAGAGGAGCACTCGCCAGACCGGAAGACGAAGATCCACAAGGAAGAAGGCCCACACAGCTCGGACGAAGGAGATGAAGGCAGAATATAGGACACAGTGCAAAGACTGCGTCGTTTTTCTCTTTTTCTCTTTTTTTTTTTGTTCCTAGAAAAACAGCGTCGTTTTGCATGCACTAAAATGGAGTCGTGCTCGCATGTGGAGTTCCTCAGTTAAAGCACAAAGAAAGAAAAAATAAGGGAAATAGAGAGAGAGAGTAAAAAATAAAATGGAAAAAGCTAATATGGTTAAGACGGCCAAACTAAAGATTTGAAAGGCTGTTTGTAATGTACGGAAACGTGCGTTTTAATTGACGGTGAATAGTTGCATTATCTGACAAAAAAGAAAAAAGAATTAGTGGTTGGCAACAGGGCTAACACATAATCCGGTATGGCGAAAATCATGAATTTTGTAGATTTATTTATTGGTTTGTTTATTTCAGTTGCTACTCTGATGGAGAGAGAGAATCCATATTGAAATAGAATGCTGCAGGACCCCCTAATTGCTATTAGCTCTAGCTAGGCTTGACCACCATTTATGGCAAAATATAATGTTGCGATCATCGTAAAAAACTAGGAAAATGGATACAAGCTTTTAATTCATTTAATATAAACGTTAAAATAGCTTCAATGCTCGTATCCCACGTTTCCTTACCAAAACCTTGGCCCTGAATTTACGATAGTCACCCTTGTGGAATCCATTTTTTGGGATTGTTGAAACTTCCCGAGTTGATATGTAGTTTGTTGTTCACTCTAAACCATGATGATGTTATTGGAAGTGTGATTTTGTTATCACTATTCGTGAATTACGCAATGATCAACCTTCGAATGTTCGAAGAACACGAAAAGCTTGTAGTCTGCGACGACCTCGCCACTGTCTCCAAGCTTATTTGGCTCCTTGGTTGACAAACGGCTCATGTATCCCTTAGGGTGAAGACATAGGCTCCTCGAAAGGACAAATTAGCTATGAATTGATTAAGCGTTTGTATCTCTTGATTGAGTTCATTGGGGCTCCAAAACATATGAGCAATCGAGTCAGATGAAACAAAAGGGAAATTCAAAAACTCACCACACGTTTCCCATTTTAATAATTCAGTAACTGAATTTATCTTCACTACATAATGAACCAGTGGATAGTATCTACTGGGCAACTCGTCGTCACGCTCTGCCAAAAGGAAAAAAAGAAGATCATTGGAGCACAATTGATTGTATTCTAGGAGATAGGATGTTATTCAATGACTCCTCGTCATGTGCCGATTTCGACCATGCCAATGTCATGTGACTTTTGGTGGATGATTCTACCTTTATTTTTTATTCTCATTGTCGCGACCCAATTTTTCGAGGTTGCCACCTAAAACTAGGTTGATGGACTACTAAGCCTTTAAGCTTAGCTCGGGCTCTCCCAAGCCCATACCAAATCGCGACTTAGGGTTTTGACATGCAAAAGCTTATTATCTAGGAGTCGCCACTAATCAGTTTAGGGTAGGTCGATTAGACACCTAAGTAAAATAACGGGAGGATTATCTTACTCCTACGAACCAAATATTTTGGGTACGAGGACTTGGTTACACTAGACTATCCTAGTGCCCTTTCGGTACCATTTCTTTTTAATTTTCAAAAAAATGTTTGGCAATTGAATTGATTTTTAATTTAACTTCCTAACGTGTGAGGTGATCATACATGTGCACATACCACCAATTTAACACATCAAGAAAGCAATTAAATAATGCAAAAACATACCTTAAAGCAACGAAAGCATCTGCAATGTTAAATCAGAATTCACATCAACAATCCTAGATATGATTCCTAATTAACAAGCAATCAATTTTTTTTGTTTTCACTTTATTTAATGAAAATCATGACTTATGCAAATAATCTAAAATGACATGACAACATGACTTAAACTATATGACGTGAAGAAATGCAATAATTAAATGCAATTCAAATGATCTAATTATAATGATATGCAATGCGATGCAATAACATACCAAATTATTTAAACTAAAATGACATGCCTCATGCAATTTAATATGCAAGTTATATGTCATGCGACATTTATTAAATAACTTAGTCTAATGACGTGCGTTTGATGTTTCTATTTTTAAAAATGCATTCTATCCTAAAATTGAAATTAACTTATGCAAAGACAAATTTTGTATTTTCTTTCATGAAATTCGAATGCAAAAATGATCTAGCTAGATTGAAATTCTATCTAATTTAAAATAAGGATTATGTCATATTAAATCCTAATTTAAATTGAGACATTATCTTAACCTAACATGCAATCATATTTAATATGCAATGACGTGCGAAGCATGCCCTAATTCTACATGACATATGCATGATATTTTTTATTTTTAACAATGTTCGAAATTTAAAATTGCCACGTAATTAAACATGCAACTTAAATTAAACAAAAACTAAAAATCCTAAATGAATGCATTTTTTGTTTTATATTTTTAAAATCTAAAATAAAATCTATATTCTAGATATGCAAAATAACAAGAAATATTCTAAAACCAATTGAAATCCTAATTCAAATATCTTTTGATTTTTCCTTAGTGATTTTCTAAAACAAACATTAAATCGAAACAAACAATATATTCAACAAATAAAGGATTAAAATAAACGAAAAAATAACCCGTTATCTCACGGGTCAAATTAACGATTATTTTTAACCCTGAACATCACGACAAGAAATCAAAATAATTAAAAATCTGATCCGAAATCTTACGGATCAAATTAATAAATATATTGATTCAACAATTAATATATCATAAACAAACCCCAAAAATCATCATAATTAAAAAAAATGACCCGACGTCTCACGGGTCAAATTAAATAATTATAATAACTTTAGGGACAATTCCTATGGATAATGCCTATAATAAACAAATACCAATATTCCAATTGGTACAATAATAACAAAACTTAAAAAGGTAAATAAATGAAAGATAAAAGTAAAAGTAAAAAAAAAAAAAAACAAATAAACAACCTAAGGAAAAAGGGCCTTGGATCGTCAATCCGGCAAGGGGGTCGATGGCGGCGCTCCGGCGAGGGACCGCGGAGGTGGTCGCGGATCGGTGGGTCCAGGTAGGGTGGAGACGCGGTAACCGGCGTGCGGAGCTTCGGATCGCAGCAGGCAGGGTGGCACCTGGTGTAGCAGATCGGGCGATCGGAGGTTGTCGGGTCGTGGGTGGATCGCGGAGCAAAGGGAGTCGGACACCGGGCGGTCGCGGACGGAGGTGCTGCAGGGGCGTCGGGCACCGGGCGTAGGCGGAGGCGGTGGGCGCGACGGCTCTGGAGCAGCTCCGGTGGCGATTGTGGCTCGAGCCTACTGGATCGTGGTAAGCTTCGGGATCCGGTGGCGTGCGGATCAGCGGCGGTGTGGCTCGCGCGGTGGCTTCGTTGGGGCGATCGGCACTTGGGTTGTGCAGTGCTGCACGTCGGGCTTCTCGGGCGGAGCTGGGCGTCGCTCGGGGCTCGGTGGCAGCGGATTCGTCGCTCGGGCGCGATGGGTCGCAGGCGGAGGCGCGGGCTGCATGTCGGGGGTGGATCGGCGGGACGGCGGTGCTGGCGACGGGGTGGCGAGCGGCGCGGTGCTGCACGTCGGGGCGGCGTGGCATGGCGAGACGGCGGTGGGCGAGAGGGCTCCTGCGTGAGTGAGCGGCGGGAGGAAGGACACGGGCTACGGATGCTTGAGGAAGAAGATCTACAGTGCTTTTCCCTTTTTTTTTTTTTGTGTTTTTCTCACCTTTGCTCCTCTGACGTCACTTTCCCCTTCTCCCTTTCACTTTTCACCTTTTGACTTTTCTTCCTTTCCCTTTCCTTCTGCTTTTTTGCTCTTTTTTCTTGATTCAAAAGAAGCCCCAAAAAGCCCCACCAAAACCGAATGAAAAAGCCCCCCACCAAAAATTAATTCCGTACGCACCTTTTTATAAGCGAAACCAAACGTGATCTTTTTAAAATATTTCGAAAATTCCCTATAACCTCCGAATCACGAGAATCCTAATCTCAATCAATGTTCTCCTCCAATTTCCTCATCTATTGATAAAGATAAGATTATAACGCGATTTCTTTAATTTTCAAAAATTATCATAATATCGCATAAAATCTTAATTTTTCAATAGATAATTAATTAAAAATAACGACGGGCTTGGGTTAATTATCTCCTTTCGTGGGCCAGCCCGACTTGCCGAACTAAAGCTTAGAAAATATTAATTCGAACCCATCTAACACCAGTCCTAAAAATAAAAATGCAAAACATGTAAAATAAAAAAACAAATGCACCTAACACTATATGCTATGCAATTGTTTAAAAAATAAAATTAACCCCTAATGACTAAATGGGGCGCCAAAATTTAGGTGTCAACACTCATGTTTGTGCTTGCCCATGGACTCGTTTTGATTTCACGTCCTGAGATCTTCTTTCCTTCGTATATCCTCCCACGTAGGTCTAGCAAGAATACTCTGCATTTTTTTTTTTTTTATTATCAAGAATTGCAACTATTATCATGCCCTAGGAAACATGGATTTTCTTGGAATTTTTAGAAATGATCAAGATCGAAAGTTGCCTTTTAGTTTGCTTTACAATATATAAACATTAAACATGTGCATCTCTAAATATATCCGTCAATGGTGTCCCAACCCTCGCATCTAGGGATGAACATATTGAACTGCTCAAATCAGGAATTGCCCGGATTGTGTTTGGTCAAGCTTCCAAGGGCATCAGTTCGGCTCCTGATTCCATAAAAATAAAACCGACGATTTTTGGTCTAGTTCTCAATTCTAGAGAAGAAAATAAAATGGAAAAAGATCATATGGCTAAGTTAGCCAAACTGAAGATTTTAAAGGCCATTTGTAATGTCCATAAACGTGTGTGTTAATTGATGGTGAATTAGTTGCATTATCTGACAAAAAAAGAAGAAGAAGAAGAATTAGTAGTTGGCAACGAGGCTGACTCATAATCTAGTATGGTAAAAATTATAAATTTTATAGATTTATTTATTTGTTTGTTTCGTTTTCACTCTGTTGGAGAGAGAGAATCCATGTTGAAATAGAACAGAGCTTGGCAGGCGACAAAGAAGAGGAGAACTCGCCGGAAGAGGAAGAGATCTTGGACAGATAAAAAAGGTCGACGAGGAAGAAGACCCACATGGCTCGAACGAAGGAGATGAAGGCTGAATTTAGGGTACAGTGCGGAAACGGCGTCATTTTTCTCATTTTTTTTTTTTGTTCGTGAAAAACAACGTCATTTTTGCATGCACTAAAATGGAGTCATTCTCTTATATGAAGTGTTGTAATTATGGTTAATGGATCAACGAAAGCCAATAATTATGATACGTCCTTTCTATTCACGTATCTCTTTTGGATTCATGTATTTCCTCAACTTTTATGTTCACGTATCTATTGATTTCATGAATTTCCTAGATTCATGTATCTTTTAGTTCATCTATTTATTGAGTTCATGAATCTCTTGAATTCACGTATCTCTGGATTCATGAATCTCTTGGTTTTACGTATCTCTTTATTCATGAATTTCGTGGATACACGCGTCTATTTAATTCATGTATCTCTTTAGTACATGAACTAAAAAGCTCTATAAATAGATAGAAGCATAGAGCTTCATTAAGGGTTTTTTGGTTTTGGTTTTTCCGACTCGATTCCAAAAGGCTTTGAAATACTTTCTACTCTTCTGATTTTTCTGAGTGTGCTGGTTCAATTGAACGGTTCGACTGAGTCCTGTTTGCATAGTGCTAATCCAAACAGGTTCGAGGTGTTGTATCTTGGGCGGCATAGTTCAAGAGTCTACGGAGCACCATTGGCAGGAACTAATCGCCTTAAGGAGATTCGGTTATCCGTACCTCACCTCCAATTTTATGTTATATCTTATTTTCGTCTTCTCCAAGACTTGTAAAAGGAATGAAATTATAAAGTTGTTATCATCTTCTTTATATTGATGTTCTGATTACTACAAACAGTGTGTATTCTTTGGATTAATTTCCAACAATCTTAAGGCGATTATATCACTCACTGTTTGTTGTTCTTGTCAGATTATTGAGATGGCTGAAAACAATCAAGAGCCATTCAATGTTCATAATGTTTCAGGAGACGTTCCTATGGTTGATTCGACCGTTGCTATGGAAGATATTCAACCCTCAAGGTCTGAATTTGTAGCATTTAATGCTACGGGCCCTTGGGCTAACACCAATTTTGGTGGTGCGGGTACAAGTCATTCGACTGGTATGCCCGGGACTGTTTTTAAGAACAGTACAGGCCAAATGGCTTTTGGCTCTGTTTCTAGAGGGATAGTTCAATGAACTTTGCCTACTGTGATAGCAACACCTTCAGTTACAGCTAATGAGAAACCAGAGAAATTCATCGGAGTGGGCTTTAAACAGTGGCAGCAGAAGATGTTCTTCTATTTGACCATGCTCAATCTGACGAAATATTTATCGGAGGTGTGCCCGATAATTAGTCCAGATGAGCAAGATGTCACGACGCTCGGTGCGTTGGAGGCTTGGAAGCATGGGGACTTCTTATGCCGAAATTATATCCTTAACTGTTTAGTGATTTCTCTTTATAATGTTTATTGTAATATTGACTATGCTAAACAGTTATGGGAGTCCTTAGAGAAGAAATACAAGATTGAGGACGCTGGCACTAAGAAATTTGTGGTTGCCAAATTCTTGGACTACAAGATGGTGGATTCTAAATTTATTGTGAGTCAGGTTCAAGAATTACAATTAATTTTGAGTGACATCTCTGCTG